>JAVJIF010008975.1:0-95000 GCA_038442645.1 Agave tequilana | reverse complement strand
TTGAACCTAAAAAATTAGTTTGTAGGAGTTTTTAAATGTTTAGATCATAATGAAATGGCCGGATCGAGAATTTGTATGTCTAAAAATATAGATCTAACCACTCACTACTTTCATCCGTCCATTTTGCGACGTATGATGAATGGGCAAAGTATTCGAACACTTGATTTTTGATTTATAGATACTTGAAATAATATAGATCAACTTTAATAGAGTGGATCTTATATTCGAATATTGGAGAGTTGAATTTGAGTGGGAAGGATTCAGTCTCAAATACTTTTGAAGGACACAAGTCTCTCTCTCTTTCTCTCTCTCTCTCTCTATATATATTATATATATATATAATATATATTAATATATATATATATATACTCTCTCTCTCTCTATATATATATATATATACTCTCTCTCTATATATATACTCTCTATATAGAGAGAGTATATATACTATATATATATATACTCTCTCTCTATATAATGTATATATAGAGAGAGAGTATATATATTTATATATATAGAGAGAGTATATTATATATATATATATATATATTATATATATATATATATATATATATATATATATTATATATATATATATATATATATATATAATATATGTATATAGAGAGTATATATGTGTGTGTGTGTGTGTGAGATAGAGAGAGATATAACTTGTGTCCTTCAAAAAGGATTCGAGCCTGGATCTTTCCCACTCAAATTCAACCCTCCGACATTCGATATAAGATCCACTCTATTGAAGTTGATCTATATTATTTCAAGTATCTATAAACCAAAATCAAGTGTTTTTGAATACTTGTTGCCCATCCATCAAGTAGGGGAAACATGGACGGCCTAAATAGTGAGTTGGTTAGTTTAACGGTGTAGATCATTTGAAACCTAACGAAAATTAGTTTGTAGGGGTTTAAAATATTTAGATCATAATGAAATGGCTGGATAAAGAATTTGTATGTCTAAAGACATAGATCTAACCAACTCACTACTTTCACCCGTCCATTTTGCGTTGCTTAATGGATGGGCAAAAAGTATTATAAACACTTGATTTTTGGTTTATAGATACTTGAAATAATATAGATCAACTTCAACGGAGTGAATCATGTATTCGAATGTCGAAGGTTGAATTTGAATGGGAAGGATCCGGCTCGAATCCTTTTGGAAGGACACAAGTGTGTGTAGTGAGTTGATTCTTTAAGAACGGTTCTCACAGATTTCTGTGGGAACTTTTATGTGGTCGTCGAATCTAATAGAGATATGATTATTTGATTTGATCTATCAGATCCGACACTCACATGAAAGTTCTCACAGAATTTATGAGAATCGTTCTTACGGGATCAACTCCTTATATATATCTGTGGAAAGATTTTAATACACCTAGGGTGTAACATAAAGTTTACACCCACTTATTAAAATACATCATAGCCTATTCATATTCATAATCCAATTCATTGATTATGATCTGCATGTTCTAAAACTCATATAGATCAAATTACATATGCATTGAAACTAGGGTGAGCATCGGTCAGTTCGGTTCGATTTTTGCTAATTTTTGCAAAACCGAACCGAACCGATTAGACTTAGCAACTGAACTGAACCGACTCAATTCGGTTCGGTTTTTCGGTTTTTTTCGGTTAGGCCAATATTTTTTCCATCATTTCTTACATTTTTTAATCACCATTATATTATCATCATTTAATATTCTAATCTCAAATATTCAATACCCAAATTAGAAATAAGAAAAAGACCCTAACCTTAATGTGAATTAAAAATTTCATATTCTAAAACTTTTACGCTATATTTGGGCTCTTATATCAAAACTCACATAATTATTACTAACTTTTAAAGGTAAGAATGAAAAAAAAGAACTATATTAATATAAATATTATTCTTAATTGTGATGATGTACTTAACATAACTTTCACATATGCAACATAAAAAAGATGGTATTGCTAGAAGTAATGAGATAAGTTTTTACCAGTTTATGTTATGAACTATATGATTCACTACATTGAATTTGGGTAGGGTGATATATAGGGTAAGAGATTCGGTTCGGTTCGGTCGAGTTCAGTTTTTGAAACACAAAACCGAACTAGAGCGGTTCGGTTAGGTTCGGGTTTGGGTTTCGATTTTTGGTCAGTTATTTCGGTTTAACCAAAATCTGATCACCCCTAATTGAAACTTTCTAGATTGTTCATCTCATGATCTAAAATTGGATGGTCTGTAGCGGTCTTAAAAGCCATTTATTTTATTTGCTTGATTTGTGGGATAGAAAGTTTTCAATGCACATGAAATTTGATCCATATCATGAGTTTAGAATATATAAATGTCAATCAACTATTTGGACCAAGGATATGAGTGATATACGATGTATTTTTATAAGTAGGTGTAACTCTTATGTTTCATCCTAAGTGTATTTTAACTTTTCATACACACACACACACACACACTTGTGTTATTTCAGGAGGATTTGAGGCTGAATCCTTCCCACTCAGTACAATCCTACGGCGTCCGAATGCAAGATCCATTCCGTTGAGGCTAATCTATATTATTTCAAGTAACTAAAAAACAAAAATCATGTATTTCAAGTACTTTTTGCGCACCCCATCAAGTAGGCGCAAATTGGACGATCAAACTAGTATATTAGTTCGATCTACATTTTTAGACATACAATTCTCGATCCAACTACTTCATATGGTCTAAACCACTTAAAAACCCTCTCACACACCACACACACTAATTTTTTTTTGATTTCAAATATTCTGCACTATTAACTAACCAACTCACTATTTTGGCATTCATTTTGTGCCTACTTGATGGATGTGTCAAAAGTATTAAAATATATGATTTTTAGTTTTTAGTTACCTGAAATGATATAGCTCAACTTCAATGGAGTGGAGTTTTGCATTCTGATGTCGTAGAGTTGCATTTGAATGGAAAGAATTCAACCCCAAATCTTTCCAGAATGACACAAGTATGTGTGTGTCTATATATATGTATGTAAGTATATGTATATATATACACACACACGCACATACTTGTATCCTTCTGGAAGGATTTGAGGTTGAATCCTTCTCACTTAAATACCACACCCGATATTCGAATACAAGAGCCACTCCATTGAAGTTGATCAATATTATTTCAAGTATCTATAAACAAAAATTCAAGTAATTTGAATACTTTTTGCCCATGCATCAATTAAGGAAAAAAACGGATGGCCTAAATAGTGAATTGGTTAGTTTAACGGTGTAGAACATTTGAAGCCTAACAAAAATTAGCTTGTAGGATTTTTTAAATGTTGAGATCATAATCAAATGGCTGGATTGATAATTTGTATGTCTAAAGACATAGATCTAATTAACTCACTACTTTCGGCTTTTCATTTTGCGTTGCTTGATGGATGGGCAAAAAGTATTCAAAACACTTAATTTTTTGGTTTATAGATACTATAAATAATATAGATCTACTTCAATAGAGTGGATCTTGTATTTGAATGTCGGAGTGCTGTATTTGAGCTGGAAGGATTCAGACTCAATTCCTTTTGGAAGGACACAGTGTGTGTATGTATAAAATACCCCGTCTTTACCCATCCGGTCCCTCCCTCCGAAAACATGTACAATATTTGTACACGCATGCCACACATTTTCACATATATATACTTCCCCCTATCTTTCCATTGCCTTTCTCGAGAACACCCACACACACATACAGTACACAAATAAAATAAATATAATATATATACTTATATACGTACACACACACATATAACTTTCCCGTCTTCCCTCAACCCACAAACTTCCTCTGTACCATGCAATACACACATGCTATTGCAACATTAATACTAAATCTAGTCAAGTTCACATTTTTCAATTTTTGATTTATTTTCCATAAGTCTACACTCATATATATATAATATATATATATATATATATATATATATATATATATTATATATATATATATATATATATATATATATATATATGTATATATATATATGTATATGTATATATATGTGTGTGTATATATATATATGTATATATATATATTATATATATATATAGTAATATATATATATATATATATATATATATATATATATATGTTATATGTATGTATATATATATATAGATCATCAATGTCATATGTTATACAACAATCTTTTATCTGAGTTTATTTATATATTCAATAGTATTTCTCAAACTCTAGGTTCATGAATATTTGACTCGATAATGGATTTAAGATTTTTTTTTTTTACCGACATCGATACATTATTTTAGTCCCTTACGAAGGGCACAATTTACCACCATAATCTCGACCATATATATTAACAAACTGCATAATTTGCATCAATTTTTAGGGATATCGATCGTGAACTGAGCTGAGGGTTTTTCAATTTCATGATTAATAAATTTGCACAATTTACACCATAATCAATGTTGTAAAACAATTTACGCAATAATTAACAAGTTTACTTAATGTATACCATAATTAATAAGTTTACACAATTCACACCATAATTAACAAGTTTCTGATAGGATACAAGAATCAAAATATCAAGTTTCAACTATGAAAAATCAAGCGAGAACAAGAGAGAAACTTTACTCACTCTCGATTCGGCGATTTTCCAATATAGACAAAGCTCACGCAATCGCTGTGACAATTTCCTATTTAAATATATACATATAATAATAATAATAATATCAAAACTATGAAATTGAACGAGCGGAAAACTTTATCAACTCTCGATTCGATGATTTTCTTTGATTTCGACAAAACTCACGCAATCGCCGTGATAATTTCTTATTTAATTATATATATATATATATATATATATATATTATATATATATATATATATATATATATATATATATATATATATATATATATATATATATATATATATATATATATATATATATATAGGGCTTACTGTACCTCAGCCGGCAGGCTGAGAGAGTTTCTCAGCCGGCAGGACGTGGCTACATCATAGCCACACACCTGTCATAAATTTTGGCGAACAAAAAGATGAATAATCCCGCCCAATTTAATGTCAGTCACCTCAACAATGCATCTTCCAAAAATACCCTCGGCCACATCTTTTTACCTTATGTAAAACAGTTACCTTTCTCAAAATTTTCATCTCTAAAATTTCACCCAATCATTTTGATCCAATAGTTCTTTTGTTTCACAAATTTGATCCGTTTTTTTAAAAATATATTTGCACACATGGTGCCAAAGAAATCATCCGCCGAAAAAGGTAATAGAAAAAAGATATTTTCAAAAATTTTTAGGGTTTGGTATTTTAATTGTTATAAATTATTCCAGATTTATTTCCGTTTGAGTTTTTTTTATTTTTTTAAAAAATCTTTGGACCATGTTCGCACATAAGAAAGAGATTTTGAAACTTTAGATGACGAATAAATTTTTAAATTTAAAATTTGTAACACAAAGATAAAGGTGTATTTTTTTTTCAAGTTTTTTTTCATTTCGTTCTATTTTTAGTTTGTCGCAGTATTTTTCGAAAAAGTGATTTATATGTATGCGACCTTGATAATATTTTTTTAAATTTAATTATTTTCATACACTTTATGTCGACCTCGTCGCAGTTGTTAAAATTTTGTTTTCAAATCTGTGTGTCTCAGGATGTTTTTTTTTATTTTTTGGACTTTTCAAATTTGATGAATGCGACGCTGGTCGCAGTATATGAAACTTCCTTTTTTTTAATATACAGAAGACATGGGTCGCAGTTGTTTCAATATTTATGTAGTGTATTTAACGTCATTTGTTTCATCATTCCTGGGTCATAGTTGTTTATTTTTGCACTGTAGACTTATGCGACCTTCGTCGCCGCGTATACCCTGGTCGCATTTGTTTATGTTTGCACTGTAGATGACTGCGACCTTGGTCGCAGTGTATAGATCATAAGATATGCCTCGCTACGGGTCAGGGGATGAGCTTGATACAGACGACCCGTTCTGAGAGTTCATTGATGAACCAAAATACATCAATGAGGAGGAAGAAAGCGAAGAGGAGATTGTCGCTGAAGAGGTGGAAGGGACGGAAAGCGATACGAAAGACGAAAGCAGTCATACACTTACGACGAATCTGATTATGATGGTGATGACGAGGATTAGAAGTTTAAAATTTGTATTTTTTTTATATATATAATCTGTTTTCTAAGGTTAATTGTGTGAATTACAGTTTTTACTACTATGTCTTGGTTGAAATGCTGTACAATTGTTACAAACCTTCATTTTAAATATTATACTAATAGTCTTTATTGATGTTTACGCTAAACGAATATACTGCGACCAAGGACGCAGTTAATAATTATATTATTTCACATATATATAAAATTTTAAAATGAAGGTTGCGACTTTGGTCGCAGTTGCTGGCCGCAGTCTTAATAAAACACACTGCGACCTTGGTTGCAATTGATGGTCTTTAGATTTAATCAACACAATACTGCGACCTTGGTCTCCTCGCGTCCTGATTTGAACGCGGGTCTCGAACCCCGCGTTTGTGGCATCTTCGCGACGCGACTCCCGCGTCTGTGATTACCGCGTCTCTGCTATTCCCGCGACGCGACTCCCGCGTCTGCGACCCCCGCGTCTCACTCTCACAAGCCCGCTTCTCCCTGTGTCCCTTTCTCTCTCTAGGTTTCTCTCTCTAACTATTCCTCTCTCCTCTTCACTTTCTCTCTAAAGCCTTGACGCGTTGATTTCCTGGATTCTGGAGATCGGGGATTTCACTATATTTTCTGAAGACTTAGCGAGTGTCCTCGCTCTCGCCTCCATTTGGTTTCCCCGCTTTGTCGGGTCGACATGTATTTTACTCCATGTTTTCATGTATTTTGTATTGGGCTGAGTCCCTGTATCTGTGTATGGCCGAGTGCCAATGACTGGACCCTTCAGCCTCCGGTCTCTCACTATCTCGAAAGAGACGTGATTGGGACCGTCAGGTTTCTCTGGACCCTTCAGCCTCCGGTCTCTCACTATCTCGAAAGAGACGTGATTGGGATCGTCAGGTTTCTCATTCAGCCTCCGGTCTCTTACTATCTCGAAAGGGAAGTGTTGGGACCGTCAGGTCTCTCAGCTTCGCCTGGTTATCATGATCAGCGTTCAGCGCTTTACCACTATATTCGTCTAGGCGAGATGCTACCGGAATTCCTACTCGCACCTTAAGCCGAGTTGTCCCGGTAACCTTGCCAGACGCTCCAGTGCTAAATACTGTTTGCTGACGGTACACTCCAGCTTGCTCAGCTCCGCTTGATTGTGCTCAGCTACTATTCTACCACATGCCCTGTTCTTATCTGACGTGTTAACACTTGACATGCTTTATACATGTTACTATTTAACACTTGTTTGTATCACCTGTCAACTGATGTGTTATCATCTAACACCTGGCATGCTACTACTTGGCAAGACCCCCTTATTATGACATGACTTGCCACCGGACTAATATCAATCTCTTGACATGACTGGTTACCTGTCTAATATCACACCATCTTGTCATGCTATCCCTTGACACCCGGCATGATATACTTGACATGTGATTATCTCATTTACGGGAATACTATACTTGTTATCCTGCATTACATGCAGTGACTTGAATCTTGTACTTGTTATCCTGTATTATACATACAGTGACCTGAATCTATAGTACTCATGTACTCCTGAACTCCTGATCATGTCTTGTACCTGCTATTCCCGTAAATTAATAATCACATATTAAATTCTAATAAGACAACTTACACCCGGTTTGGGGGAAACAGATGGGCCCTGATTAATCATGTTTATGGTGGTCTTATCGAGCCGCGCGTGGCCACATACTTGAGGGATCACCTGGCGGCCACCAGGGATTCCGTGGGTGTGCTGGCACCCCTACTCCTGTTTATCCTGCCGGGTATGCACACGCCCTAGGCCTATTTCTATGGGATTTGCGATACTCTATTCCTGTTCGGGCATGAATAAGTCCCGTACCTAGCGGTACGTTCCGGCTCAGCACCGGATACTCCTGGACCGTTGTCCCGGGCATGTACGGGACCCATCCGAAACATGATTCATCGATCTTTATCAGTTTCCAAATAACTTGCTATATAAGTTGTGAGTGGAAGTATGTGGAATGGGACACATACTGAAGCCTGTAACTTAGACGGCTCTAATTATAATAAGATGCTAATATACAATTTGCTGTGCCGTTTTGTAACTCGGGTTATATGTAGGGGGGGCAATTCAGACCCGACCCGCCAGACCCGACCCGACCCGACCCAGAATAAGTGGGTATGGGTTTGAGCTATACGGGTTTGGGTCGTAATCGGGTCGACCCACCAGACCCGATTAATAAATGGGTCGGGTCGACCCAAACCCACCAAACCCGCTAAGACCCGCTAAGACCCATTTACCTTTTATATTTTTGATCCAGATTTTTTTTTGGGAATCATCTATCATTTCCGCTCAGGGACTTCATAATTTAGCTCTCCATCCTTTCTTCATCAAAATCCAATACACCATACACATTGCACAATCTTCTATGAAAAACCTAAAGCCCCTTAATTTTAACTACATTCTTATAAATAAACAAAATTATTTTGCATAAACAATCCCTGAGTTTGTCTCAATCCCACTAATACTTTCACCTTTATTTCAGAGAATAAGAAGCATTGCATTTGATATACATGATTTTATGATTTTTAACTTATTGAAACCAACATTATGCCACTGTCATCTACTTATAGAATGTAAGAACAAGGTTCCTACAAAACATTTACCGCTAACGGGTCGACCCGACCCGGCGACCCATTTAGTTAAATGGTCAAATGGGTCGGGTCGGGTCGACCCACATAATACTGGGTCGGGTTTGGGTTTGGATTTTTGACCCATATAAATAAATGGTCGGGTCGACCCGACCCGATTATGGGTCGACCCATTTAAGACCCGACCCAATTAGACCCGACCCGACCCAATTGCCACCCCTAGTTGTATGTGCTTGGATTATGGCGACATGGGATAAAGGTATATAGATGAGGGTTTCCTTATTTGGATTATTCCTTCGAGGTACTAATCTCATGGGCCGTGACCTAAGCCTGTACAATCGGTTTTTGCTCGTGATCGGTTTTATTCGGTTTTATCGGTTTTTATCTGTTTTATGTTAGTTTAGGAGATATCTGGTGTTGCCCTATCTACTTTACCTTCTCTTATCTTATCATACCATGAGTACTTCCTGCTTGATATCACTTGTTATATATCTACCTACCTATACATGCTTATGCTCACGACACGGTTTTCAAGGCATGATTATGATTCGGTTTTATCGATACACTTGTACTTATCTCAGCACGCCATCTGGCTTTTTGTACCACCACTCGCCTGGGGAGTTCTATCTGACTCCCCTGGATCCTCATGTCCAGGTCATGGAGCTTGGAGCGTGTAGAATCTCCCTTGCTGATCAGAGTGGCGCAGCGGTAGCGTGGATCTCCAGCAGACCGTTAAGAGCTCTATTCTTGCAGGCCCCCTGTGTGCCTCTCGAGTTTTCCTTTTGTAAACTCGTGAGTGCCTGTGTACTGTTCATACTTGTACATCTCTTTGTAATCTCGCAATTGCGCATATCAGTGATGTAATATTCATGTAATATTGGATCACCTCTGGTGATAACTTTGTAATTGTACTGATATGTTGGAATGTATAATGCACCACTTGCTTCCGTACTCTGATTCTTGCCTGTACTGATGCTTAGCGTATATACGTGAGGTATTTCTGACCTGCGTATATACGTCGCAGTAACGTCTCCGTAACCCGCCGGATCGGGGCGTTACAGGGTGGTATCAGAGCCTAGGCTCTCGCATCCTCAGTACGTCCAGATGGCAAATTAATGGTAAAAAAATTTGCAACTGGAATGCATGAGTCCTGGTTATACAATCCAACTACAAGTACAGAGTTATCTATTCTTGATCATCCTTCCTTTGATTCCTAGTCCCTTCCATATATCCACTGTTTTGGTTTTTCGTAGCCTTTATACCAACTTAAGATATGATCGACTAGAAAGGTAGCGCGCTGGCAATGAATGAAGCTATTACATGATCTCTTCGGCCACTATATGAAGCTCGGTATTCTCAGGATTGATCCACGATTGGGTTATCTTTCAGAAGTTGGTATCCGGATTTCTCTACGACTCTTATATATTCTTGGCTATATCTTTCAGAGTGATCGATGCCTGGTCTTCGAATTCTTAATTATCGTCTTCTTTATTTATGGTCAGTATTATTTGACATCGTTCAAAGATTTATGCGGCAGGAAGTGCAGAAGATGTCTATTTTCAGATTATTGTTCAGTCGACTTGGGAAGCCCTACCTGCAGTGATTCATATCTTGATTGGTATAATTCCACCCATGTCCCCTTTGTGTTCATTTTACCCCTTATCGAAATTGCGAGGACGCAATTTTTTGTAAGGTGGATGGAATGTAACACCCCGCTCCCAGAATACGTACCTAGTTGCGTATTCTATTTTCTGATCGTATTTTTCGATTTACTTCCTGTATTTGTTTTGTATTATGAATTATTTATATGATCGTTTTGCCTTGGATCTGGATTCGTGAACTCGGAGTCAGCCCTACTCTGAACCGGGGGACCGATCCTAGAGTATTGCTTGATTTGGTCTTTTCGCTATTCCGATTTGACTGATTTCAGTTTTAAACATCATTTTTCAATATTTTAGATTTTCTATGATTTTCTGGGATTTTTTAGATTTTATCAAAATCCGGCCGACCCGGTGTAGACCAGTGTCAATGGTTGGCTTCAAGATTTTTATTTCAAAAATGAGATTGAATTTCTTAAAATTAATTTCACCAAAAATCGTTATATAATATTTATTATTTTTGAGATTTTTGAAAAGCTTTTCAAGCTACTTTATTTTTTGGATTTTTTCGGAGTTTTCGGTGTTTTCCCAGATATCGGAATTCTATTCAGATATTTTATTTTCTCTTTTCTCTATTTTCTCTCTCCTCGCTAGACGCGAGTTTCACCAACCTGGATTCTGCATTTAATGCAGATCCTCTCCATTCTGCATTAAATGCACTTCAGATCAACTCCCATCAAGTCATTATGACTTTCTCTCTCCTCTGTTAAACGCGACTTTCGCATTTTCTTCTGGACGCGCGGCTTTAATTTCCGCGTTTGGCTCCTTATTTGCCTAGACGCAGCTTTGGTATCATGGGGACGCAACATCCTTTGTATGAAACGCAAGTTTCACTTTATATGATGGGATTGGCTACATTATTATAATATTTCCCCCACTATATATACACCCCCTCTTTACATTCTTCTCTCTCTCTCTCTCTCTCTTTCACATTTCTTTCCTTCTCCATTTCTAGCAAGCTTGCAGGCCACGAAAATGGCAGCCATGGGCTTGCCTTGGCCGGCCATTTCTCCACCATTTTCCCTCCATTTTCTCCACCAACACCACCACCTCATTCTCCTCCATCTCCTCCTTCATTTCAACAACAACAACAACCATAACACCATCTTTTCCATCTTCTTCTTCCTTATTTCTCCACCATAAACCCATTTCCACCACCACCTTCTCCACCATCTCCACCACCATATACTCCACCTTAGCCACCAACGACCATGCCATCTTTCTCTCCTCGTCGTGCTCTTTCCGACGAGCTATTGCTTCGCTCTCTGAAATCTCCTTTGCAAAACTCACTCTTCCATTTTGAGCTACACTTGCACCCCACAATATGCTTGGGCTTGGGCTTGGGCTACCGGATTCCGGCCGTCCCGGCCAACTCCGGCCGCCGCCGGTGACCACCGGCCATCGCCGGCCATCACCCCCTTCCCTTCCTTCATTCTTTCCTTTCCTTTTTCCTTTCTTTCCTTTTCTTTTCTTTCTTTCCTTCATTCTTTCCTTTCCTTCCTTTTTCTTTTCTTTTTCTAACAAATCCCAAAACCTGCGTCCCCTCTCTCTCCTCTTTCTCGCGTCTCTCTCTTTCTGTTCCTGCGCCTATCTCCCCCCTCTCCATGTACCACTGTTTCCCTTCTCTCTCTCTTGCCCTCTCTCTCTCTCTCTTTCACTCTATTGCTAGACGCGGCTCATCCCGCGCTCAAGCAATTCTTTAACGCGGCCTTCGCGTTCTAGTATCGACGCAACGCGGAGTCCCGGCCCGCGTCTGTGTCCCCCTCGTGTCGACACGACGCGGAGCTAATCCCCGCGTCTGTGATCTCCTCGTGCTAACGCGATGCGGAACCCACGACTGCGTCCGCGTTCTCCTCGCGTCCTGATTTGAACGCGGGTCTCGAACCCCGCGTTTGTGGCATCTTCGCGACGCGACTCCCGCGTCTGTGATTACTGCGTCTGCTATTTCCCGCGACGCGACTCCCGCGTCTGCGACCCCCGCGTCTCACTCTCATAAGCCCGCGTCTCCCTGTGTCCCTTTCTCTCTCTCTAGGTTTCTCTCTCTAACTATCCTCTCTCCTCTTCACTTTCTCTCTAAAGCCTTGACGCGTTGATTTCCTGGATTCCGGAGATCGGGGATTTCACTATATTTTCTGAAGACTTAGGTGAGTGTCCTCGCTCTCGCCTCCATTTGGGTTTCCCCGCTTTGTCGGGTCGACATGTATTTTACTCCATGTTTTCATGTATTTTGTATTGGGCTGAGTCCCTGTATCTGTGTATGGCCGAGTGCCAATGAAGACCCTTCAGCCTCCGGTCTCTCACTATCTCGAAAGAGACGTGATTGGGACCGTCAGGTTTCTCTGGACCCTTCAGCCTCCGGTCTCTCACTATCTCGAAAGAGACGTGATTGGGATCGTCAGGTTTCTCATTCAGCCTCCGGTCTCTTACTATCTCGAAAGGGAAGTGATTGGGACCGTCAGGTCCTCTCAGCTCTGCCTGTTTATCATGATCAGCGTTCAGCGCTTTACCACTATATTCGTCTAGGCGAGATGCTGCCGGAATTCCTACTCGCACCTTAAGCCGAGTTGTCCCGGTACCCTGCAGACGCTCCAGTGCTAAATACTGTTTGCTGACGGTACACTCCAGCTTGCTCAGCTCCGCTTGATTGTGCTCAGCTACTATTCTACCACATGCCCTGTTCTTACCTGACATGTTAACACTTGACATGCTTTATACATGTTACTATTAACACTTGTTTGTATCACCTGTCAACTGATGTGTTATCATCTAACACCTGGCATGCTACTACTTGGCAAGACCCCCTTGTTATGACATGACTTGCCACGGACTAATATCAATCTTTTGACATGACTGGTTATCTGTCTAATATCACCATCTTGTCATGCTATCCCTTGACACCGGCATGATATACTTGACCTGTGATTATCTCATTTACGGGAATACTATACTTTTATCCTGCATTACATGCAGTGACTTGAATCTTGTACTTGTTATCCTGTATTATAACATACAGTGACCGAATCTATAGTACTCATGTACTCCTGAAACTCCTGATCATGTCTTGTACCTGCTATTCCCGTAAATTAATAATCACATATTAAATTCTAATAAGACAACTTGCACCCGGTTTGGGGAAACTGATGGGCCCTGATTAATCATGTTATGGTGGTCTTATCGAGCCGCGCGTGGCCACATACTTGAGGGATCACCTGGTGGCCACCAGGGATTCCGTGGGGTGTGCTGGCACCCCTACTTCTGTTTATTCCTGCCGGGTATGCACACGCCTTAGCCTATTTCTATGGGATCTGCGATACTCTATTCCGTTCGGGCATGAATAAGTCCCGGTACCTAGCGGTACGTTCCGGCTCAGCACCGGATACTCCTGGACCGTTGTCCCGGGCATGTACGGGACCCATCCGAAACATGATTCATCGATCTTTATCAGTTTTCAAATAACTTGCTATATAAGTTGTGAGTGAAAGTATGTGGAATGGGACACATACTGAAGCCTGAAACTTAGACGGCTCTAATTATAATAAGATGCTAATATACAATTTGCTGTGCCGTTTTGTAACTCGGGTTGTGTATGTCTTGGATTATGGCGACATGGGATAAAGGTATATAGATGAGGGTTTCCTTGTTGGATTATTCCTTCGAGGTACTAATCTCACGGGCCGTGACCTAAGCCTGTACAATCGGTTTTGCTCGTTGGTTTTATTCGTTTTTATCGGGTTTTATCTGTTTTATGTTAGTTTAGGAGATATCTGGTGTTGCCCTATCTACTTTACCTTCTCTTATCTTATCATACCATGAGTACTCCTGCTTGATATCACTTGTTATATATCTACCTACCTATACATGCTTATGCTCACGACACGGTTTTCAAGGCATGATTATGATTCGGTTTTATCGATACACTTGTACTTATCTCAGCACGCAATCTGGCTTTTGTACCACCACTCGCCTGGGGAGTTTATCTGACTCCCTGGATCCTCATGTCCAGGTCATGGAGCTTGGAGCGTGTAGAATCTCCCAGTTGCTGATCAGAGTGGCGCAGCGGAGCGTGGATCTCCAGCAGACCGTTAAGAGCTCTATTCTTGCAGGCCCCCTGTGTGCCTCTCGAGTTTTCCTTTTGAAAACTCGTGAGTGCCTGTGTACTGTTCATACTTGTACATCTCTTTGTAATCTCGCAATTGCGCATATCAGTGATGTAATATTCATGTAATATTGGATCACCTCTGGTGATAACTTTGTAATTGTACTCATATGTTGGAATGTATAATGCACCACTTGCTTCCGTACTCTGATTCTTGCCTGTACTGATGCTTAGCGTATATACTTGAGGGTATTTCTGACCTGTTATATACGTCGCAGTAACGTCTCCGTACCCGCGGATCGGGGCGTTACAGGGTGTATCAGAGCCTAGGCTCTCGCATCCTCAGTACGTCCAGATGGCAAATTAATGGTAAAGAAATTTGCAACTGGAATGCATGAGTCCTGGTTATACAATCCAACTACAAGTACAGAGTTATCTATTCTTGATCATCCTTCCTTTGATTCCTAGTCCCTTCCATATATCCACTGTTTTGGTTTTTCGTAGCCTTTATACCAACTTAAGATATGATCGACTAGAAGGTAGCGGCTGGCAATGAATGAAGCTATTACATGATCTCTTCGGCCAACTCTATGAAGCTCGGTATTCTCAGGATTGATTCACGATTGGGTTATCTTTTAGAAGTTGGTATCCGGATTTCTCTACGACTCTTATATATTCTTGGCTATATCTTTCAGAGTGATCGATGCCTGGTCTTCGGAATTCTTAATTATCGGTCTTCTATTATGGTCAGTATTATTTGACATCGTTCAAAGATTTATGCGGCAGGAAGTGCAGAAGATGTCTATTTTCGGTATTATGTTCAGTCGACTTGGGAAGCCCTACCTGCAGTGATTCATATCTTGATTGGTATAATTCCACCCATGTCCCCTTTGTGTTCATTTTACCCCTATCGAAATTGCGAGGACGCAATTTTTTGTAGGTGGATGGAATGTAACACCCCGCTCCCAGAATACGTACCTAGTTGCGTATTCTATTTTCTGATCGTATTTTTCGATTTACTCCTGTATTTGTTTTGTATTATGAATTATTTATATGATCGTTTTGCCTTGGATCTGGATTCGTGAACTCGGAGTCAGCCCTACTCTGAACCGGGGACCGATCATAGAGTATTGCTTGATTTGGTCTTTTCGCTATTCCGATTGACTGATTTCAGTTTTAAACATCGTTTTTCAATATTTTAGATTTTCTATGATTTTCTGGGATTTTTTAGATTTTATCAAAATCCGGCCGACCTGGTGTAGACCGGTGTCAACGGTTGGCTTCAGATTTTTATTTCAAAATGAGATTGAATTCTTAAAATTGATTTCACCAAAAATCGTTATATAATATTTATTATTTTTGAGAATTTTTGGAAAGCTTTTCAAGCTACTTTATTTTTTGGACTTTTCCGGAGTTTTCGGTGTTTTCCCAGATATCGGAATCTATCCAGATATTTTATTTTCTCTTTTCTCTATTTCTCTCTCCTCGCTAGAACGCGAGTTTCACCAACCTGGATTCTGCATTTAATGCAGAGATCCTCTCCATTCTGCATTAAATGCACTTCAGATCAACTGCCATCAAGTCATTATGACTTTCTCTCTCCTCTGTTAAACGCGACTTTCGCATTTTCTTCTGGACGGGCTTTAATTTCCGCGTTTGGCTCCTTATTGCCTAGACGCCAGCTTTGGTATCATGGGGACGCAACATCCTTGTATGAAACGCAAGTTTCACTTATATGATGGGATTGGCTACTATTATAATATTTCCCCACTATATATAACCCCCTCTTTACATTCTTCTCTCTCTCTCCTCTCTCTCTTTCACATTTCTTTCCTTCTCCATTTCCTGCAAGCTTGTAGGCCACGAAAAATGGCAGCCATGGGCTTGCTTGGCCGGCCATTTCTCCACCATTTTCCCTCCATTTTCTCCACCAACACCACCACCTCATTCTCCTCCATCTCCTCCTTCATTTCAACAAAAAAACAACCATAACACCATCTTTTCCACCTTCTTCTTCCTTATTTCTCCACCATAAACTCATTTCCACCACCACCTTCTCCACCATCTCCACCACCATATACTCCACCTTAGCCACCAACGACCATGCCATCTTTCTCTCCTCGTCGTGCTCTTTCCAACGAGCTATTGCTTCGCTCTCCGAAATCTCCTTTGCAAAACTCCACTCTTCCATTTTGAGCTACACTTGCACCCCACAATATGCTTGGGCTTGGGCTACCAGATTCCGGCCGTCCCCGGCCAACTCCGGCCGCCGCCGGTGACCACCGGCCATCGCAGGCCATCACCACCTTCCTTCCTTCTCTTTCCTTCCTTTTTCCTTTCTTTCCTTTGCTTTTCTTCTTTCCTTCATTCTTCCTTTCCTTCCTTTTTCTTTTCTTTTTCTAACAAATCCCAAAACCTGCGTCCCCTCTCTCTCCCTTTCTCGTGTCTCGCTTTTCTGTTCCTGCGTCTATTCTTCCCCCTCTCCATGTACATTGTTTCCCTTCTCTCTCTCTTGCCCTCTCTCTCTCTCTTTCACTCTATTGCTAGAACGCGGCTCATCCCCGCGCTCAAGCAATTCTTTAACGCGGCCTTCGCGTTCTTATATCGACGCAACGCGGAGTCCCGGCCCGCGTCTGTGTCCCCCTCGTGTCGACACGACGCGGAGCTAATCCCGCGTCTGTGATCTCCTCGTGCTAACGCGATGCGGAACCCACGACCGCGTCCGCGTTCTCCCCGCGTCCTGATTTGAACGCGGGTCTCGAACCCCGCATTTGTGGCATCTTCGCGACGCGACTCCCGCGTCTGTGATTACCGCGTCTGCTATTCCCGCGACGCGACTCCCGCGTCTGCGACCCCCGCGTCTCACTCTCATAAGCCCGCGTCTCCCTGTGTCCCTTTCTCTCTCTAGGTTTCTCTCTCTGACTCTTCCTCTCTCCTCTTCACTTTCTCTCTAAAGCCTTGACGCGTTGTTGATTTCCTGGATTCCGGAGATCGGGGATTTCACTATATTTTCTGAAGACTTAGGCGAGTGTCCTCGCTCTCGCCTCCATTTGGGGTTCCCCGCTTTGTCGGGTCGACATGTATTTTACTCCATGTTTTCATGTATTTTGTATTGGGCTGAGTCCCTGTATCTGTGTATGGCGAGTGCCAATGACTGGACCCTTCAGCCTCCGGTCTCTCACTATCTTGAAAGAGACGTGATTGGGACCGTCAGGTTTCTCTGGACCCTTCAGCCTCCGGTCTCTCACTATCTCGAAAGAGACGTGATTGGGATCGTCAGGTTTCTCATTCAGCCTCCGGTCTCTCACTATCTCGAAAGGGAAGTGATTGGGACCGTCAGGTCTCTCAGCTCCGCCTGGTTATCATGATCAGCGTTCAGCGCTTTACCACTAGATTCGTCTAGGCGAGATGCTGCCAGAATTCCTACTCGCACCTTAAGCCGAGTTGTCCCGGTAACCTTGCCAGACGCTCTAGTGCTAAATACTGTTTGCTGACGGTACACTCCAGCTTGCTCAGCTCCGCTTGATTGTACTCAGCTACTATTCTACCACATGCCCTGTTCTTACCTGACATGTTAACACTTGACATGCTTTATACATGTTACTATTTAACACTTGTTTGTATCACCTGTCAACTGATGTGTTATCATCTAACACCTGGCATGCTACTACTTGGCAAGACCCCCTTGTTATGACATGACTTGCCACCGGACTAATATCAATCTCTTGACATGACTGGTTACCTGTCTAATATCACCATCTTGTCATGCTATCCCTTGACACCCGGTATGATATACTTGACCTGTGATTATCTCATTTACGGGAATACTATACTTGTTATCCTGCATTACATGCAGTGACTTGAATCTTGTACTTGTTATCCTGTATTATACATACAGTGACCTGAATCTATAGTACTCATGTACTCCTGAACTCTGATTATGTCTTGTACCTGCTATTCCCGTAAATTAATTATCACATATTAAATTCTAATAAGACAACTTGCACCCGGTTTGGGGGAAACTGATGGGCCCTGATTAATCATGTTTATGGTGGTCTTATCGAGCCGCGCGTGGCCACATACTTGAGGGATCACCTGGCGGCCACCAGGGATTCCGTGGGTGTGCTGGCACCCCTACTCCTGTTTATTCCTGCCGGGTATGCACACGCCCTAGGCCTATTTCTATGGGATTTGCGATACTCTATTCCTGTTCGGGCGTGAATAAGTCCCGGTACCTAGCGGTACGTTCCGGCTCAGCACCGGATACTCCTGGACCGTTGTCCCGGGCATGTACGGGACCCATTCGAAACATGATTCATCGATCTTATCAGTTTCCAAATAACTTGCTATATAAGTTGTGAGTGGAAGTATGTGGAATGGGACACATACTGAAGCTGGAACTTAGACGGCTCTAATTATAATAAGATGCTAATATACAATTTGCTGTGCCGTTTTGTAACTCGGGTTGTATGTGCTTGGATTATGGCGACATGGGATAAAGGTATATAGATGAGGGTTTCCTGTTTGGATTATTCCTTCGAGGTACTAATCTCATGGGGCCGTGACCTAAGCCTGTACAATCGTTTTGCTCGTGATCGGTTTTATTCGGTTTTATCGGTTTTTATCTGTTTTATGTTAGTTTAGGAGATATCTGGTGTTGCCCTATCTACTTTACCTTCTCTTATCTTATCATACCATGAGTACTTCCTGCTTGATCACTTGTTATTATCTACCTACCTATACATGCTTATGCTCACGACACGGTTTTCAAGGCATGATTATGATTCGGTTTTATCGATACACTTGTACTTATCTCAGCACGCCATCTGGCTTTTGTACCACCACTCGCCTGGGGAGTTCTATCTGACTCCCCTGGATCCTCATGTCCAGGTCATGGAGCTTGGAGCGTGTAGAATCTCCCAGTTGCTGATCAGAGTGGCGCAGCGGTAGCGTGGATCTCCAGCAGACCGTTCAGAGCTCTATTCTTCCTGGCCCCCTGTGTGCCTCTCGAGTTTTCCTTTTGTAAACTCGTGAGTGCCTGTGTACTGTTCATACTTGTACATCTCTTTGTAATCTCGCAATTGCGCATATCAGTGATGTAATATTCATGTAATATTGGATCACCTCTGGTGATAACTTTGTAATTGTACTCATATGTTGGAATGTATAATGCACCACTTGCTTCCGTACTCTGATTCTTGCCTGTACTGATGCTTAGCGTATATACGTGAGGGTATTTCTGACCTGCGTATATACGTCGCAGTAACGTCTCCGTACCCGCCGGATCGGGGCGTTACAAGAGTTGCTTTTTCATAAGGGGTATTTGGTAATTTAACTTCTTCTTATAAGTGGGCCGCAAGTTAGTGGGGTGACAAAATTGAGCCACGTCACCGCAGGCTGAGAGAGTTCTCTCAGCTGCAGGCTGATATACATTTTTCTCATATATATATATATATAATATATATATATATATATATATATATATAATATATATATATATATAAAATAGAGTAGTTCTAACATGTATTAATCAAAGAAGTTTAATTAAAATACAAAAGATGCTAGCTTACCTCCAAATGATTAATTATTTGGTTGATAAACTACCAAATACACACACCCCTCCACTTCCTCCTTTTTTGCTCACGCACCCCACATCCTCCTCCTTTCTCTTGCTCACTAACTTGCTCCTGAGTCAAAGTTGGCCGAGCAAGCTTGGCTCGGGTCCGGTCTCGGGTTGAGCTCAGGTCTAGCTAGCTCCAATTTGAGGAGAAAAGAAGAGGAGAAAAGGGAATTAAATGGTGAAGAAGTTTGTAGGAGAAGATGAGTTTAAGGGTCTGTTTTCTCCGTTTGGGAAAGAAGAAGAGAGTTAGAGATTTCGTTCTTAAATTAATAGTAACTCAAGAGATGATAAAAGTGTGAGAAAAAGAATTGGAGATGATTTCTTTATCTTTAGAAAATGCTAGAGCCCCTCCCCCCGCCCCAGTTAATGAGAACACTCACCCGCTCTCCCTCCACAACTCTTGTCTTTATTCATCTATTTGTTTACACACACACACTTGTATTTATATATATATATATATTTATATTTATTTTTTTTTATCGTACACACATATTAAAATATATTTAGAGCTTAAATATAACTAATTAGTCATTAACTAAGTAGTTTAATTATCCCCTCTCATCATTCTTTATAAAAGATTGTTGAATATAAAACTTTAAATTATAATTTAAAATTTAGGTGTTACAGACCGTCGAGAGTGGTTCTCATTCCCCTCCCATTCTCCCGTATCAGTTGTTTTGCGGGCCTCTGCACCAGGATGGATTAAAATCAATTTCGATGGATTGCTATGCTCGAGAAACAAAAGGGGCGGCACATGCGCTGCGATTAGAGAAAACGATGGTTGTCTTCTCTTGGCGGTGAACATTCCTTCTTTGGGCCTCTCTTTACCAATGGCGGAAATGATTGTCGCGTGGGCCGCCATCAGGACCACCGTCTCAAGGATCGGGGTGTCTAGACTTTGGGTGGAGGGTGATGCTCTTGGCACTGTACTTGCTATTGACAAGAGGTAAAGTGCGGGTGGGCGCATGGGGAACTAACTTGGTGACGTTGCGGTTTCCCTTGTCATGATTACATAATGGAAAGCATCACACATATCTTACGCGAGGGCAATAGACCTGCAAGATTATATGACAGTCAAAGTCTTTAAGAGCATGTTTGTTTTGCAACATTTGAGAAGAAAAGAGAGGAAGAGGTTCTTTCTCTCTCTCCCCTGTTTGTTTGCTGGAGGAAGAGAGCTGTCGTCCGCTCTGACGGAAGAGAGAAAGAATCTCTACTCCTCAAAAAACGTCGGAAAAAGCAGCGGAACTCGAGGAGGAAGGTGAGATAGAGATAGAAAAGAGGAGAAATTCTAGGAAATAAACAGGCCTTGAAGGTTTTGAGGTCGAGTACGAAGTGGGGAACCTACCATCGGACTTGTATAACCGTATCAAATTAGATAGTATGAGTGTCGGATTTGAACGAAAACGGAACTAGCTTTCTTTATTTCCCAAAAGGAAAAAAAAATTCGCGCTCAACAAACTAATCTTTGTAAGAGAGAGTCTTAAGACTTTTATCCGCGTATTCGCCATCCTAAAATTTCTGCAAGTGCAATTTGACTTGTAAGGTGAACAATTTTTTTAACTGAAGTGGTTTTTTAGAGTTCATTTTGTAATTATCTTAAATTCTAAAAAAATAAAGATATGAAATAACTACTGCTATCTCTAGTTTCTTCTACCTACATTTATTTTTCTCAAAACAAAAACAACTTACAACTAGCATTTAGAAAAATCTTGACTGAATACTGCAAACTGGAGTTTGTATAACCCATATCTCTACTTAAAAAAATGCATCAAGTTATTTAAATTCCTTTCAAATATGTCCTTATATCTCAAGTTATCTCACTTTCTAAGGTTGAAATAACTCTGAAAATTTTGAGGTGGGAAAATCAACTACTCCCTCAGTTATCTTTTCCATGTCACTGTCATTCGAAGTTTACAAAAATAGAAGTAGACTTGTAAAGCAGAGTTTATCAAAACGGGCCAGATTGGGCCATTCTGTGTCTCTCCGACCCAAGGAATGTTGGTCCAAATTTAGGCCTTTTATTTAGTAGGCCTGATTACGATTGAAACAACAAAATAAAAACAAAAAAGTTCAATGAAAGTTCTTATTGGGCTAAACACCATCAAACCTCAACACATGTCTCAAAAGTTACAATTCCATCTTATTCCTCAAAGCCCTGGCAACTACATAACCCTAACAGCCATGCATGCACCGTCCATGATTCTCACCACCACCACCACCACCACTTCCCCCGCCGCCGCCGCCTGCACCGCCTCCGAAACCTGAGCCATATCCCGAACCACTGCCGCCACCGTAGCCGCCGCCGCCGCCTCCTCCATAGCCACCACCACCCCCCTCCCCATAGCCACCACCATAACCTCCTCCGTATCCACCGCTGCCATCATCATCATCATCATTGCCACAGTGGTCACACTCACTCTTGCTCTCATTCAATGCAGCACTAGTTTGGTTAATAGGTTTTGTGCTAGCAATAGCATAGGCAGAGAAAATAGGGATTAATGCAAAAAGGAGGATGAAAATGTGGATAGGCTTCATTGTTGTTGAAATGAGATGCTACAAAAAATGAGATGCATGTAGATAGATATAGAGGGCAAACTAGCTAAATTGTTAGGTGGTGTACAAATTTTGACTTGTAGACAAGTGTACGCATCTAGGCTAAGAGTGTGAACAAGTGTTGGTGAAGAAACTGTGGTCTTTTGGATTGCTTGGTTGTAAGTTTGTACCCCTGACATGTTCTTTGATTTGCATGTGAACGATTGTTGGCCTCTTCTTATTTGTTTTGTTTGATGAAAGAAAGCAAGCTAATTTTTGGGCTGAATGGGCCTGGATTGATAAGCCCAATCTATGACACAGAGTACGGCCGATGGTGGTGTATTGCTGTTTTGAGGCCCAATGCGACCGATTGACTCGCAGAGAGAGAGGCAGGCATTAACTGTGAATGGATTATGGGCCAAATCCGGATTTGAAAAAAATATTGGAAGAACGAGTCTGATTGGACCCATTTCTCAGAAAAGAGAAAGGTCCAGAAAGGCCCATTCCGCACATAGGAACAAGAAACATTCAAAGATTTTTTAGTTATTACCTTTATTTATTTATTATTTATTATTTATATTTTATTTTATTTTTCTTTTCGATATCCTTCACAAAATTAGAACTGCATATATGTATATTTAAGCCCCTGCCCTTATCTTTCATCCTTCTCACATTTTCTCGTCCGTGTATGAGCTCGCCTTATTAAAAAAAAGAGAGAAAAACATACAGAGGTTTTAGCCCTCTCCTTCTTCCCTTTCTCTCCTCTCTAGGGTTTTGATTCCCGCCGAAACCCTAACCCTAAAATCTCAATCTCGATCGCGTCTCTTCTCTGGGAGAACAGCAGCAACAGATAGAAGAAGGCCATGGATCGGTACCAGCGAGTGGAGAGGCCTCGGCCGAATCCGCCATCAACGAGAACGAGATCCGAATCACTACTCAAGGATTGATCAGAACTACATCAGCTATGCTTCGAGCCTTCTCATGGTATTAGATCTCGACCTCTCGTCTCTTCGATTTCCGAGATTTTTTTTGGTTTTTTGGTGATTTGCTTTGGTTCTTCGGTTTGCTGGTTGTTGTTCTTGTTTGATCTGTAGTAATTTTCATTTTTGCATGTGTATGGCTTAAATTTGTTGTTTTTTCAATATTATCTAACTAAAGTAAAATTAAATGTAGATACGAAACAGAAGCTCGGACTTTTGTTGACGGTCTTATTAGGCTTTTGGATTTCACTTTGTTAAAATAAGCTTGACTTCTTCGTTTCATGTTATGTTTCCATGCATTTGTTGTTGACTCTAATTGTTGTAGATTTTAATGATAACTTACTGATGGAGGGAGATAGAAATGGGTTAAGGGTGCATCCATGTTGCAGTTGTACAATGGGTTTGCAGTATTGGTGAAAAGTAAATAGTTTCAACTACAGGTGAGAGTGATATAATGCTGATCAGCTTCTAAACACACCTTTTTAGCGTTCTATCCGCTTTCTGCAGACTTTAAAACGTCATTTAAAGTTGATGGCTTAACCGCAAAATTGTAGAATATTGTCATTGAGCTCATGAAATTTTCGATGCTCTATGCCATAAATAGAGCTTACAGTATCAATAAACAGAAATGGTTTTCACCATGCAATTAATTATATACAATGTCCTTTGTATTGATATGTTTGACAGTTTTCGTAACCTGTGTTCTATTCCATTATGTGCACCAAAGGTATCTAGAATATGAATTGAAAGCATTTCAACTCATAAGTAAGTTATATAATAAGACATGTTATTTAGTTTCAATGGTTTCCTTTTCCATGTTCTGTCCCGCTGCACAGTACCAATGTAATTTATGATACCAATGGGAAATAAATGGGTCAACCGCAAAAAATAATTATATAATGACATATATGCTGGCACCTTGAGAGGTTCCATTTTCTTTTTGTCAATTCCATTTTACAACAACAGTATTGTTTATAGTTGATGACAAGTTAAAGTTTTGACCAGAAAATAAATTATATAATGGCATATATGTTGATCAACTTTAAAGGTTTTGTTTTCGTATCCTCTATCGCACTTTACAGCTCAAACGGGATTTGCAATATCAATGTGGAGTAAATGGTCTAGCTATAAAATAAATTATATGATGACATTTGATTTACTCAATCGCAAAGGTTTATCTTTGACAGGCTCTTTCTCAATTTGAGTTAGGAATTGGCTTGCATGCGTGCCACTAACATATTTAGTACCTAACTTATGAAGTCTCTGTCTCTCGTTAGTCATTATGCATGTCACAGTTTCTTTTAATTGTATTTGGTAAGTTGGCGTGCTCGAGTATAGCGAGCTCTTTCAGCTATCGCTATTTAATTAAAATGCACTTGTAATCTAAGCTTTGTTATTTGCAGGACAATTTGGTTTTCCATCTCTTAGTTATCATTCTGCATATATAATATCCAAAGACCATATGTACCCACTGATAAATAAAACATGCAAGGTTTATTTGTTTTATGTAGAATTTCTTATGTTCCCCACTATAATCTCCAGAGGCTTAGAGTTTTTTCCCTTCACATTTTTCTACAATAGGAATTATATGATTCATAAATGCAACTTAATTTGTTGCACACATTTGTATGTCAAAACTGTTGCAGTGAGTCCAATGCGACTTGTTCAGATTCTCTCATCCACTTCTCTTAGTTGGTACACATATTTATTGATCTATCTATGCATGTTTCTATACATTTTAATATATGCATGCATGTAGACGTGTATGTATATATCCAGTTCCAACTGTTTCTTTGCATTTTATCTGAGAACTTTGTGTTTAATTTGATATCAACTTACATTTGTTTGTGATATTAGAATTGGCATTGCATTTATTCTTTTACGAATATACTAATGATCAGTCTTAAATCTTTTATATGTTATGGATCTCCCATGATAGGGAAATAAATGCGCAGAAGGAGGAATATATGTTTATAGAATGCAGTCTAGATCACAGGAAGTACAGAAAATGACTATCCTGAGCAAGAAGATATAGGCTAAGTACAAAACATTCTTTATTTTCTTAAGGCAGAATAAATAAGATAAGCTAGATCACTTAATTTGAAGTTAAATCAGCTTTTGTGTACTTTCGCCTCATGATCTTGCTATAAAGATTACTTGCTATTTAGATTCCCTCTCAGTGCCAGCTAATTTTCATGCTCAATAGCAAAAAACTCACTGTTTTGTGGTCTGATGCCAGCTTAAAAAATAAATAATAAATTTGTTAGCTCTGTGTCATGATGCTTCCTATACGATATTGGATTTTCTGTCATCACTATTATAAATGGTTCAAACGAATTTGTGCCATGTGCCTTTGTTTGTTTGAGGACTATACGTCTATACCAGTCTATATTGGTGTTGTTGCGGTACTTCATCATTTCTCAATCTGTGCTAAGAATTTAATAGTCACACTTCAGACGCTCTTTTTTACTTAATCTCGTAACTTCTGCATTCAGAAACTGTACTCTGAACTTGATCAAAACTATTCTGAAAAACATGTTTAGCCCCAGCTCATGATTTTAGGGTCTGCTTGGCTACATCAACTCAAGCAACTAATGGAGTCATGGAAGCTTGAATTATTTGGGGCCTATTTTGCAATCGGGTCCATAAATGTCTCAGCTTGTGCAGCAGCTCTTTCTATGACCAAATCTGTCGTAGGCCCACAGCGCAAGTGACACTATATAGTCGTCACTAGAATGGTGATCAGAAGGATCATCTTTTTGGTATTATCTTATTATTTCTGGCAGACTGAGTCCAGGTCTTTGATTACAGCAACAATTATGTACAGATAACCAAACAGTGTTGGTACTTTGCTGCTTGCAGCTTGAGTCATGAGCTGTTTAACTAATGACGATGAAGGCAACCACAGTGTACCTATTGTATCTTCATTTACAATATTTGCAGTATTTTATCATCTTCTGATACTGCATATTACTCAAATTTGGCAGTATTCTTCTCTATTGATATTAGGTCTTCTCTGCATCCTCTTTATAATATCTGCACTTGCACGCCCACCACACACACATGCACAGAAAAACTTGTTCAAAAATCTACATATACACTTAGATATGTAACTGCATGTAACTGCCTTTGCGTATGAATATGTATATGCATATCTAATAACGTAAATGCATGCCTTACCTGTCAGCTAATTTTTACTCTTGTGCTCAGATACCAATTTTTTATTTGGTCCTTCCTAATTTCCAGATATGCTTGTGAATAATTAAAACGTGTGGAGGATTTGTATAAAAAGGAAGTGGTTTTTGCTATGATGGATCTCAATTTATTTACACTGAAAACCTATCCTTGAATGTTGGAGGTTACAAACTGAAATTTTGTGGTTCACAACTATGATCATGATGTGCTTATTGGAGACCTGCCTATGTATGATGTAGATATATGACTTTTGTTTTAAACTCTATTTCATAAGCTTTTGGACAGGAAAATAAGGATCTGATACTGATAGATTAGTCACCAGCACAAACTGGTAGTGTTCAAATAAACATAGCATTGATTTTTCTTATCATGTGTTGCAGTTGCACCATTTGAGTTGATCCATGTCTAAGCAGATGTGACTGTTCTAAATTTGATCATCTCAAGCATGATATTTTTTATTCTTAGATGATTTGAATCAAATTTTATTACTTTCCTTTTGTAAAGTTTGAATGGTTAAGATAAAGATCTATGTGACTGACTTTGATGACCAACATTTTGTAGTCAGTTAAAACTTTCATCATCAGGCTGTAACATGATTCCATGTTGGCTTCACATACAATAATTTTAGCTCCACATGATTCTCAATAGGAATTTGTAGTGGGAAACCATTTCAGTTTTTATTAAGTCAACTAGTTAAAAGATTCTTGGGAGATTTAGTCTCTCTTCATTTTTAAATTCTGCTTTTCTTTCTTTCTTTTGTCCTCCTACCTTGTATGAAGTGTTGCTATTCTATTCTATTTTTCTATTAACTCTGTAAGTTTTGTTTTATGTGCTCAACATTCTAATGATGGTCTTCTTGGATATACAAATGCTAAATAATCAAATCAAACTGTTAATGATCTATTGAGTTTTCTTTCCCTATATTAAACTGAACATAGTTAACTTTTTTATTTATTACTTTTATAATTTTTAGTTTGATGTTAAATAAACTTTCACTTCCACTCTAATGGTCATAGAAATGCTGATAAAATGAGAGATCACACTTAAATTCCTCAACTAGTCATTTCACTCCAAAACCTTATTCTTTCTTCCACCATAAACCTGATCCATTTTTAGGTGACTTGACAGCATTGATTGGTCTTGTCTAGTGTTTAAACTAATCAGGGCTCTTCAATCAATAAAACATCTATTCCTGTGATTTTCATTCAAGTCATTTCAATATTTAGCTGTATCAGTTCAGCTCTCATATATGATTTGGATTTAGATATGCAATTGCAGCTGAATTTACAGGAACCAATAAGCTATAGTATGTAGGGGGCAGGTTCCTTGGCATGTCTGACAATGTAAACATGACACTTGTGTTCTTTTTGCGTGACATTTACAAATGTATAAACCATTATCCAACTTAAAAATATGTATAAGAAGACATGTTATAGCCCTTTTGACGAAAGCTAATTGTTTAATTGATCATTTTACTAGATTTAGGGTTCTCTGATATATAAAATAAAATCTAATGCGTATGTTTGTGAGTGAAAAAAAATAATATAATCAGATGACTTGGATAGGCGGTCCTCAAAACAAAAGAAGTTTACAGCTCTCTCTTACCTAGAGGGCAGTGAACTCTTTTTATTGGGCAATCAATCCATTTTTTTTCTCATGCAAGAAATAACCACTCCTGTACTGAAAATGAAAAGGATGCAAGATTCCTATATCTTCTATGAAGCCAGTGAGTCCAAGTCAGCCATCGGAAAGGGTATATAGGATGTGTTCACAATATGAGTTTTTTGAATCTTTAAAATCTTTATTTATAGTGAGTGAATTATAGAATTCTCTTTCTTAACCTGTTTAGTGAGCAAATCAATAGACCACAAACTGTCACTGTTTCATGGATCTGCAGGGATTTCTGTTGAGCACCATCTGCATTTTTTCTGCGAATAGACCTTTTCTTTAACCTCCTTTCATTGTTTATCTTGGTCTTACTTTCTTTGCTGTTCATTTACAAAAGAACCTTTGCTCCTTGCATCTCATCTTGCATTCCACATTCTAGTGTCATTTGGTAGTTCAGTGGTTAAGGTATCTATTCGACCCGTGTTCTATGTTTTGTTAGTAAGTTGTGCAACAATTGGGAGTTGACATAGGGGGTGTTTGGTTGCAAGGAAGTGGGCGGAAGTAAGGAAATGGGGAAGTATAATTGCTCACTTCCCTATCTATCCAAACACCGGAAAAAGAAAATAAGAAAACCCCTTTTCTTTTTCTCTTCTCTCTTTTACACAACCACTTCCTTACTTTCAGAGTGCTACAGTTAATTTTGTGGTCATTTAAATCTCATTTGTAATAAATTGTAGAGCAAAACAGTTAATTTTTTGTTCATGTAAATTTTACTTGCATTCTAATTACAGACCTTTTTATTTTTCTTAATTAATTTTTATTTTAATATATTTTGTGGTCAACTTTGTGGTCAACTTTTCCACTTTCACTTTCATATTCCCATCCAAACACCGGAAAAGACATAACATTTTTCAAACCACACTTTCCAACAACATCCAAACACCGGAAAACTTACTAACCAATTCCCAAGTTCCAAAGGGAACTATTACCACTTTACCACTTCCTCACTTCTTCACTTCCTCACTTCCACCCTTAACCAAACAAGCCCATAGTTGCATATCGTGTTAGTTGTGTACTATGCCAATTTTTTTAGAAATTCAGTTATATTTTTGAATATTCTGTCAGCCATTCAATTTCGGGCAGTTACAATAGTTGTCAAGTATCTGTGAAATTCATGTTTTATTCATTGTGTCTGCTATTCTCTTTGAGCATGATTAAATATATTTTCTGGATTGAGCAAAATCATAAACTTGTAACCCATCCCATCTCAAATGTTAGACCTTGTAGCTCGGAATGAAATTATCGGGCTGCCGCTTAAAATTTCCTTTGCAGTTGTACAAGCTACTTGGGTGGGAAGGGCTGGAAGCAGCTGAATAGCAAGCTTTTCTCCATTTTCCTGATATGTTTGATGGATTGGTTCTACAACAACGAAAACTTCGGTTAAAAGGGATTTCCTATCCAGTTTACATGATATTTTATTAAGTTCCTAAAGAAGAATGTACCGCTTATGTATCTAACAACAATATATCCTTTATCCCAAACTTTTAGGGTCTGGTCACATGAATCCTCTTTTTTCAATTTTCTCGGTTAAGAGCCATTTCTTTGATTAAAGCACGTCCTACTCATGTCTCATCTGATATATAATCAGATATACTCGTGATTTTTTATTATTTTATTTTTGTAAATTTAACTTGGGGTGCCGGATTTTTTTGTGTGTATTTAATTCAACTTATGCATCTCTCATTGTATTGTATGTTCATAACTATATTTTTTGTAAACATAATATCTTCTCGTGTATCATGAATTTGTAAGAATCTCATTTTTAAAAAGTAATTTCTTCCTTGCTAGTGTTCTTGTTTTCTGCTATTTTATTTGAGTTAGTGATTTTACTTCTTTTCATAGTATTCCACTCAAGAGTCTGGCTGTCAGCATTTTAAAACGTAGCATCATTGTAATTTCAGCAACAACTACTGGTGCAACATCACCAATAACAAGGCCTTCCCCAAGCCGCTCCTAGATCCCTAGTATTATTTAAGATACTAAATATTTCAATTTATGACAAAAAGTACATTAAGATATTGTGTAACATGTATTTCCATACAGAAGTAGGAGCCTGGACATAAGAAGAAAGTCATGCAGCTGCTTGTCCCAACAGTGCATAGTTCTGTCTTTTATTGTTTCATTTTAGAGGTCAACAATGGTGAATTATGGTATTTGCATTACAGCTCCACCTTGTAATCATGATGCTTCTAATCCGTTGCTTGTGCTATACTCGTTTATGTGTTTATAATCTTTGGATTTGGATGCACTATATAAACCATATAGAATTGCTTTCTCATTTTGTTCCATGAAGTTCTCCTTCCCATCTGAATAAGTGCATTCATCCTTCAGACCCCATCTCTGAAATCATTTTTTAATATATTCAAATTAACTAAACTGTTTGTGCCATAGATCCCTTGAATCGTACTCTGCACTTTCACTTCACCATACAACTCTTGCTATGCTTCACGTATCACCATTATGTTACCTACAATTGTTGCTGACTATTGGGCATTCTAACAGCATAGCAAAACTTGAATTTGCAATGCAGTAGGTCTATTCTGTTTCCCACTAATTCGTTCATATTTTTATGCTGTTCCTTGGGCTGTTTAACATGATAATGTGAATGACAAGTTGACAGCGATCAAATGTACTGTGTTCTATGCTTTTGATAACTCCAGTAGTCGCTTATGTGGGTTGAGACATCCATGATGCATGCTTTCCATTTCAACAGTCTTTACTTTATAGAATATTCTTGACAAGTTTGATTTAGGCTGTTTGTTTCTATCTGGTTATCATCAATTTTGTAACTACACATTGGGGGCATTATTTTTGTACAGTTGTACTCTTTTACATGTCATACTGTTTGTCTATGGAGTAGTCATACGCACTCGCGCACACACGAAGAAATAAGAATGTGAAGGTTGGGGACACTATGTTTGTACAGTTGTACTCTTTTACACAGCGTCTTACTGTTTGTATACGGAGGGAGTAGTCATACATGCACACACACAAGAAGAAATCATAATGTGAACGTTGGGGACATTATGTTTGGACAGTTGTACTTTTTTACATAGTGCTTACCGTTTGTCTACGGAGTAGTCATACACATTCGCGCACACAGGAAGAAGAAATAAGAATGTGAAAGTCTCTAGTATGACTCTAACCTGAAGCATCACATTTATGTTTTTGGTGTATCTTGGTCTGATATGGTCTAATATATCCTGGTTTATATGTTTCTTCATGTATTTAGAATTGACAGAAGATAGATGAATTGAAGCCTGTTGGTTGTATCTATTTTTAATCTATATTCCAGCCTAATGGTGATTCATTTGCAGGAAAAAAAGGTGAAAGAAATTGTCTTAAAGGCAATGGGTCAGGCAATTAGCAAGACTGTGGCCATTGCGGAAATCATAAAGGTCGGTTATGATTTGTTTTTGCTTTTACCTGATGACTTTGAGGTACTTATATTCTAGAGCTCTTTGGCCAATTTATTTGAGTGCAGAAAAGGAATCCTGGTTTATATCAAGATATCGCTATCAGTTCGACGAGCATCACTGATGTATGGGAACCTATAGAGGAGGGCCTTGTACCGTAAGTATATAGCCACTTTCTTTGTGCAAACACCAATTTAGAAGTATTCATGGAGAACTTCTATTACTGTTGAAACTTTGACATGCAGTTTGGAGATGACTCGCCATGTCTCTATGATCTCAATTACTTTGTCAACTAGAGAGCTGAACAAGAACTCTCCGGGGTAATGATTTTTTACTTCTGCCACCTGCATCTTCAACAATGTATAGTGTTTAGACTGACCTATAGTTCTTTTTTGGAAATTTGTCTTGGGGTTGTTTATGCAACATGTTTTAAGTTTTTGCCTCTTGGTGAGTAGGTATCAGGCACCAGTGTTTCTAGAGCAGCCAAAGCAACAGTACAGGGTGCAGCAACCACAACAACAGCCACAACATCAACCGCAGCAGCAGCATCAATCCAGGCAAGCACAGAATCAAGTCGCTGAAGGTATAGCCTGTGCGTTTTTTGCATCTCTTGATGATTGAATTGGCAAAGTATGTTTGTGAACTTCCTCTTGCTGTTTGATTAGATTCATATGGTCGAGGACGTGGTCGGAGTAGAGGCAGGGGTAGAGGAAGAGGCTGGAGTAGCAGAGGTGGATATGGCGGCGATTATGGGGGATATGGTGGTGGCGGATATGGCGGCGGATATGGCAACAACCAAGGATACAATCAATATGAAAACAATCAGGGATACAATCAGGGTTATGGGAACAATCAGGGTTATCAAGGTAATATTTGGTTGTATTATCTACATGACACAGCCGGTCCAAATCACTTTCTTGTTAATCTAGCCACTAGCTGGAGGCCCCACGAAAGATCTCTCTTATGTTCTTAAATTTTATTATCCTTCATAATTTTTAACGTTACCTGGTCCCCTTTTTTCTAATTATAGAAAATGGAGGATACTGGAACTATAGTCGAGGTGGTGGGCGTGGTAGAGGAGGAGGGTACTATCGTGGTATGCTTAACAATCTCTTCTGGAAACTTGCATTTTAATTTCATGCTTGTGTTGTCTATATAGTCATCCATGTACTCTTGGTACGTCTTCCTAATAGAGCAAAATGTTGTCGTATATTTGTAAGATCATCCGTCTATCTGTGGTTCTTTCTTTCAAAGAAGCCTCTTCTATCTATATAATCTTATGTTTGCCATTGTACTTGGATCTGACAGAAGACATTTTAGGTTTTGTTGACTTATTTCGGTTCCATCACCGGTTTTCCTTTATAGTGCAATGCCCTTGCGCCCTGCTATATATAGCCACATCATGGCATGTTATACATTTCTATACCATGTTGATGAAAATGGATGAGGCCTTGCAGATCATGCTAGATTTTCCTCGGGCTGGGACTCAGAACTCACTTATTTGGTTACTTTAGTACAAAACCAGTAACAAAAGTTAGTCAACCTTGAAAATGAGTTTCTTGATGCATTTATCCGATTGAGTATAAATGTAAAAGGTCAAAATCAAATAGGTTTAGACTTTATTTCACTTTGATATATGGATGTTTTCTTAGAGAATGTATGTTGCACCTTTATCCAACCTTAATACGTGACTGTGACTACAGGTGCTGGTTATGAAAGGGGACGAGGCGGTGGAGGGAGAGGCTATGGCCGTGGCAGGGGAAGGATGGGCGGACGTGGGAGGGGGAACCAGGTGGAGTGAAGTGCCAGGTGGTGTTGTGCTGTTCTTGGTGCATGCTTGGTTTCTGCTTTTAGGGGAAATAGAAGTTTTATCCAAGGACTTGTTTTGGGTCAGTTAAATGCAAGATGAGGTTTACTACCTCTCTAGGGTTTTATGTGGTATTTTCTGTGTTTTACATGTCGAATGAATCCTTGGCTGGGCCTAGTTTGTTTGCTTGTTTCCCAATGTTGCTAAAAAGTACCTAAGGCATGCAGTATTCATCTTGTCTTCCTATCAACTCACCGTGGAATGTAATTATGAAGTCATTTTTTTAACTTGAGAAGTTCATTTTAGTTCAATATTGCGAGCACATACAAAGAATTGTCTTGAAAGCATGGGCTATGCTTGACGAACATCTCTAAGGTTATATGCATCTCGTATGATTTCAAGAGCTTGGTTGAAAGTCGGTCTGTCAACTCTCTTCAAATGGGTGGACGTTAGAGCAGGCAGCAATGCATTCTAAAATACTTTATCGTGTATATTTTATGATTATTTGTGATTTAATTTTTCTATAACGAACATATGTATTTTGCGGTGAAAAAATAATTTGGAACGACCCACAAATGGCAAAAAAGATTTGTAGATTGCAGTCCCTACAGCAAGAACGAAAGTGTACAATGACACTGGTAGCACGTTGAACGGCTGTCACTTGGTCGCGTCCTTTATTATAACAGTTGTTTGGTTGCAACTTGCACAATCAGTGAAGCCTTTGAAATTATTATTATTGCACTCTTAAGTATATAATCGTCCAAAATTGTTCAGGGACTTCATCTCTCTGTGTACGCTGTGGAAAACATTGAAACTTGCCAATTTTGGCTATGTTGATTGCTTATATGTATCCGCTCTGTGTCTCGATCCAGATTCATTTGCTTGCATCTGGATTGCATCTCAGATCCGGTTCCCGGTAGCCGCGAGTGGAAACAAACTCCAAAAATATTGCAATTACGTGGCTGTTTGTTTCGCTGTAAAAGGCATAAAAGTCCGTAATTCGTAAATGACTTACAACTCAATTACAACTACGGCGTTTGTTTGAACCGTAATTTGTAAAAGACTTACGCAACTCAACTATCACTTACTTACAACCCAATTATCACTCACTCACATCCCAGTTACAGTTAATTTTGTGGTCATGCAAATTTGTATTATTTTTTTATGTTAATATTAATTTTTTTAATATATAGCATTTGTAATATTTATTTGCAATATTAAAACTTTTTAAATCATCAAATAGTTAATTTTGTGGTTAACTTTTTCACTTACGACTTAAACCAAACACCGTAAAATACAATGCATTTTCCCACTTACAACTTTATATTATCACACAAACACCATAAAACTTACATACATGTAACTCATTTACAATTGTAAAAGACTTTATCAATTATGACTTACGAATTACAGCCAATTACGACAATCAAACAGATAACATGAAGCCCACAAATTTAGAGAAAATGAAGAACTTTCAATCCATTTCCTGTAATAAGCTGTGTGGATTCAAGGAAGTGAGCGACAGTGAGGAAGTGGAAAAGTGATATTTTTCGCTTTCACTGTCCATCCAAACGCTAAAAAAAGAAAATGAGAATTTTTTTTCCTTTTTTCTCTTTTTCCTTTTACACAACCATTTTCTCACTTCTAAGTACTGCAGTTAATTTTGTGATCATGTAAATCTTATTTGTAATAAGCTGTAGCTCAAAACAGTTAATTTTGTGGTTATGTAAATCTCACTTGCATTCTAATTATAGTCTATTTTTTCTCATAATTAATATTTATTTTAATATTATTTACGATCAACTTTGTTGTCAACTTTTCACTTTCACATTACTATCCAAACACAGAAAAACACTATATATATTTTCACTTCTACTTTCCAACTACATTCCAAATGCAAGAAAAGATATACACAAATTCCTATTTTTCAAAGGAAAAAAAAAAACCTATTTCTCACTTCCGCTCACTTCCTTGAATCCAAACAGTCCCCGTGTTTAGTTATAGGGAAGTGGGAAAACTCATTTTTCAATTCCCTTGTTTGTTTTGAATCGGAAATGAGAGATAAAAAAACCCATTTTTCTTTTCTCATTTACACCTCCTTTTTACACTTTCATTTTTTTCACTTTTAAAGTGCTACAATTAATTTTGTGTTCATGTAAATTTCAATTGTATTAAGTTGTAGCTCATAACAGTTTATTTTGATTTCATGTAAATCCCATACGTAGTCCAATTACAGTCCTAAAATGTCATTTCAAAATTAATTTTTTAATTTAATACTATTTTATAATCAACTTTCTAGTCAATTTTTCACTTTCACTTTCACATTACTAGTCAAACACTGAAAAAACACAATATATTTTTTTACTTATACTTTTACATTATAATTAATACTAAAAATAAAAATTGCATAAATCTCAATTTTTCACTCTGCTTGCACATTTTTCATCCTTATTTTCACTTACATTTTTTTTCTCTCACTTCTGTCAAACCAAACAAACCCGAGATAAACAAGCCCTTAGATTCACCCATCCCCAGAACGGACCCAACATCGAGCCGCGTGCTGCGATTCTTAAAAGCACAAAAACCACCGTCACATCATGGAAGTAGATATTGCCAACCCAACAAATCAGAAAGACACCCTAAAATATTTACAAGTATGTTATTATTTGATGAAAATTTCAAAAATGTCCATTCTTCTTCTTCTCCGGTGACCCCCTCCTCCTCTCCCCAGACGCTCCCCTCCCTCCCTGGCCTCCCCCGCCCCTACCTCGGCTGCCCAACCCCCGCGCTCCCATCTGCTTGGCCGGATTCTCACCGGCCGAGCAGATGGGAACAGGGGGGGTTGGGCGGTCTGAAAAAAACACCTAGAGGGGGGGGGGGGGGTGAATAGATGTTAGTGCTAATCTAAAACTAAATGCAAAACTAAGTGCGCTAAATGCGGAAGCTAATGCAAATCTTGCACAAACTTAATACAATCAACAAGTGTAGCCGAATTCCCCGTGAAGGGCTCTGGACTAACTCCTCTTGATTCCCCTTGAATGGGTTGAGGTGCTATATGAAGCTCTTGTTGATTAAGTACAAGTGAGGCACACACAAACAACCAAGCATATACAAGATATGGCAATGTGAATTATGCAAGGCACAACACAAGCAAATGGATATGACAATATGAATGATGCTATGCACAATATAAAGAGAGAGAGTTAGAGAGACAAGTGGATCAAACGCAAAGGCCAAGATATGTTTCGAGGCTCGAGCACCCTTGCTCTACATCCCCGCCTACACCACCGTGTAGGATTTCCAATCCACTATCAACGTCCACCGAGGACTCCCACCGAGGGAACCTTCACCGAGAAGGATTTTTACAACAAGGGAGTACCGAACTCCTCTCTCAAACAACCACCTCACAACCGAGGGGTAGGCCCGTAGCCAAACAACCACAACAACAACAACCAACACCTCTACCGAAGAGGGTTACAACCAAACTCCACCTCTCATTAGAGGGAGCAAACCAATCACCCGATCACCTCTACCTAAGAGGGATACACAAAGAATAAGGGTGTACAACAAGTGGTTTCTTTCAACCACAAACAATCTCTCTTTTCTTTTCTCTTTTTCCACAAAACAAATGATCCTAATAGATTAGGATAGTATGATAGCTCAAGTGTGGAAACAAGGTGTTTTTGGAAACAAGCAACAAAGAAAAACTAATTGGGAAGTCTCTTGTGAAAGATAGAAAATGAAAGATCAAATCAAAATCCCAAAACCTAGTTTTCTTTGATTTTCCAAAAACTCAAAACACAAATCAAATTGGAAGTTTAAAGCCTAAAACACTTTTGAAAACTTGTTTTAAACACTTTAGAAACCAGAAATTTTTCTCCTTGAAAATCTTAGCCAAAAACCCAAAGAGATGGGGTTTATATAGGCCAAAACCAGAAACTAGCCATTAGGCTGAGCTGGCAGCCTGACAGGCGACCGGCCCGGTCGACCGCCAACGGTCTAAAATATGACCGTTGGGAAACCACGGTCGACCGGCCCAGTCGACCCAAACAAACAGAGAGCACTGCTCTCTGGGCCGGTCGACCGGGCGGTCGACCGGCCCACTGTGCCAGCTGCGTGCACAAATCTGTGCACCGGCCCGGTCGACCGACCTCAGCCCTAGTCGACTAGTCAGGTTACAAGTTGACTTGGTTGAAGCCTGGAACAGAAAATTGGATAAAAACATATTTTGAAAATACTTATATCTTTCCTAAAACTTCCATAAAAACTTGTTTTATCATTTTATTTTAAAACACAAACTAGTGATAAAAATTTCAAGACATATATCAATCATATCAATTCATTTTTGTGTCTTGCCAATTTTATCAAAACCAACACTTGTATTTTTATCAAACTTGATTTTTTTCAATAGGAAATCTGATTTCCTAAAAAACTCATAAATAGACATATCAAAATAAGTTTGTTTAAGATATGAAGCATGTATGTATATTGAACACATCTAATATACATAAAAACCATGTAAACTTGTTTTGATCAATCATTCATGAAAACCAATTCCAAAACATGAAAACGTGTGTGTTGTGCACTTGAGCATATCAACTATACTAAGCTTTACAAATTGGATCTAAACACACTATCTAAACTATGGATACCTAAGTCTTCTTGATGATCTTCATCTTCAAGTTGACTTGCTCCAAAACTCCATCCATGGGCTAGGTAATGTGTGATCTTGAAGCTTTGGCCCTGGAATCACTATGAAAAGCTTCTAAACTCCTTGTTGAAGCTAATCACCAACTAATATCTTGGTTAATGATCTGAAACTTAAACAACACAAGATTATTAGTAAACATAACTACATGAGTTAATCATCATCAAAACTAGGGTGGAAGGCCTTTGGGCCAACAATCTCCCCTTTTTGATGATGACAAAACTCATGGAGTTATATATGCATGGATTAAAGTTAAGCTTCAAAGAAGCTCCCCCTTAACTCATGCATAAACAAATAAAAATATGTGACAATGAAGCTCATAAATATGTATGCAAATGTATGACATGTATGCAAATACAACATGTCAAATAATCATAAAAGTCATCAAGTTCTTATCTCCATATATTTGCAAAACAAAACATATATCATCAAGTTCTTATCTCCATACATTTGCAAAACAAAACATATATGCATATCTATTGTTTATTTGTTAAGCATGAGAAAACTAAACACAAGTATGTATATAAACATGTATGCATCAACATGCATAAAACATATTCTAGAAGCTCTAGATACCAATTAAATTAATAAAACATTAACAAAACACTAGATGCTCTAGATACCAATAAAACTTAATATATGCAAAAACATAAGTATGCATATATAAAACTCAAATTATTCTCCCCCTTTTGTCAATCATCAACAAAGGGGTAAACAATCAAAACAATAAATAATAATGAGGGGTAAAAATCTTTCTCCCCTATTATGTCAATCAAAACAATAAAACAATGTTCTCCCCCTTTTTGTCTAAAACAAAAACAAGGTCAATAAGGGGTGACGATCAATTTGGATATCAATTGAAAATATGTCAATGAAGCATCTTGATACCAATTGAAAATAAACAAACAAAAAAAAAATATTGATACCAATTTTAAACAAAAACACATGAAAAATCTTGATACCAATTGATATTAAACATAATAAATTTGAATGTTTAAACAAAATTTTGATACCAATTTAAATAATTTTCATATTAAACAATGATACCAATATGAAATTTTCAATCATAAAGTAAGGGAGTGGGAAACAAATACCAATTGAAAAATCACCAATTGAAAGACAAAATTAAATTTTCTCCCCCTTTATGAAATACCAACTAAAATGATGCATGGGCTTGATACCAATTTAAAAGTAATCAATTAAAACAAAATTGAAGCTCAAGCACTAGCATAAACAAGATTTTGTGAAAAATTTATATCTTAAGCACAAATAGAACAAGTATATGTGTATGAAATAGAATGAGTACCAATCACCAATAGATGATACCAATTGAAAATATACATACACAATAAACATATGAGTATACAAAAAGATCAAAATGATACCAATTGAAAGAGTTCAATGATACCAATTGACATAACAATAAAAACATGGTATAACTCATATAATCTACCACCCAATCATGGTTCAAGTTTTAAATGATTTCACTTGTAAAGCATACATGAACATGATCTCCCTTCCAACCGCCCTTTGAAGGTAGGGGTTTTCAAAATAAATTTGAAAATAAGCTTTGTTTGAAAAACTCTACCAAAATGAAGAATACCGTAACTAGTTAAATGGAAAAAACTTTTAAACTAGTACGAAATCCTTCAAGTAAGGAATAAAAACAATTATATATCATGAAAATATGAAATTCACAAAATAGTCAACATTCATAATCAATTAAGCATAAATATGACTCATGAAAACAAACACATGAGTAAACAATAAATGTGAGTGTACATATAAAGTGTGAATATCATAATCATGAAAATTTTTCATTAAGCTCAATTATTCCTTAAACATTGAAAACACGAAAATCATCAAAACTTATTTAACCTTCATGGCATATGTATGTCTAATACAAACTAAAGTATACATACATATCCAAAACACAACGAGTCCACAAAATATATGCATTAAGGCACGTGGCTCAAAAAGGATAAACATGTATATCTAATAGTTTGGACAAGATAGACATATACATGAAGTTAAACAATTAAACACAAAATCAAGAAAAACTAAATATACATCAAAACAAATTTCATTTCAAGGTATATGTATGAATTGTCAACACAATAAGTATACATACATATCCCTAAACACAATTGAGTCCATATATAGATTTGCATGAAAGCCAAATGACTCAAGGGGTATACATGTATATCTTAAAGTTTGGCAATACAAACATATACATGAAGTGAAAAACTCATAAAACAAATCCAAAAATGGAATACAAGTTTGAAATGTATGAATCATCAAAACTAGACTATACTAGCACATCTAGTGGGTTCAAATAAGCATTCAAGCTCAAACATATATAAATTTATTTGTGGCCCACTATATGTACAAGTATAAATCCTAATCTTAATGAAAACTAACATCTAAATAAGTAATCTTAACATGAAGCATCAAAACACAATATAGAAATCATCATGATAAAACTAAAACATGATTACTATGTAAATTCACATGTATTATATTCATGATGTACATTATAGCTTAAACAAAAGTGAGAACACTAAGAATGGGTTCATACAAGCATGTGTGTCTCAAATACTATATATGTATGTTAAGGATCTAATAATCATGGCATTTACATACTAATCCATAGACAATGAAACATGCTATAAAACATCAAAACATGCTAAAAAATTTAATTATGAAAGCATGTAAATAATAAATGGGAGTAAAGGATTGTTACCAAAACCGAAGAAGCAACTCTCCTTGTCTCCAAAACATGGTGGTCCTCTCCACCAAATCTTCCCTTGAAAGTGATGCATCCAATTGATTTTCTTTAAGTACGGAACGCATCCACTCCAAGGTGTCATCACTCTCACGTCATGTGAGAGCCCACACCTACATCAAAAATAATAGGAGGGGTGGTCTTTGGTACCCATACTCTTTTGGGTCCATGGGGGTTAGTCCCTTCTCTAACCCAAACAAAATCTTTACTAAATTCTCAACATGTAAACGATCATAGCAAAATTTAGCAAGATGGCATTTTCGTCCACAATGTGTACAAGTGTACACATGAGCATACATGTGAGAAGTGTGTCCGTGAGGAGCATGTGTATGCCGTGTAGGGTGTGCATGAATAGAAGGAACTTGTTTCTTTCGAAACAAAGATTCCAAGCGTGTATGGCCCACTACACATTGGCTCAAAGTGGAGCCCAAATAATCAACACTCTTCTTAAGCATGAATATATCATTGTTAATCAAAGAAGAAGTGTGGCATGCAATAGGTGTTCTAGGTGAAACTACCCTAGCATGGCAAACATGTGCATCCATATTATTTTTCAAAACAATATTTTTCTTTAAACAAATTTCTAATTCTTTTGAAATAAATTCAATTTCATTTTTCAAAGAATGGTTACTTTTTAAAACAAAATCAAGTTTTGAAGTTAAAGAATCATTTTTCTTCAAAACATCTTCACAATCATTTTTATTTTTCAAAATTTTATTTTCATTTAAAGTAAGATTAAGTTGAGATTTTAATGAATCCCTTTCATTAGCAATCTTATCCTTCTCTTGCAAAATATTGTCAAGTCTAGAATGCAAACATTTATTTTCTTTTTCAATTTCTAGACTTTTCTTTTCAAAACTTTATACTTTTCAATCAATTTTTCACAAACAATAGATAGTTCTTCATTTAAGGTATGAGCATCATAATCATCACATGAAGAACTAGCATACTCATTATCATCTAAGTGGGGTTCCGAATGTACCTCAAGGGAGTCATTCCCTTGGATCATCAAGCATTGTGAGTCGGACTCTCCACTAGATTCCTCTTCTTGGATTTGCACTTGAAGCTCGGAGGTGGTGGTGGTTGTTGACAACTTGTTCCACACTGAAAAAAACGGAATCAAGGTTAGAAACACTCATAAGATATTCTTTAGATAAAGTGCTTCTAATGGCTTCTAGGGCTTGTGCATTGGCCCCTATATGATTGCTATTACTAAGGAAGGATTCCTTGGTAATGGCAAGGTAAACTTTATGACCTAGGGTTTGTAAATAAACGGTCATCCTAATCTTCCAAACATGAATGTTAGAAGGGTTAAACATAGGTGGGGTCATGAAAGCCATGGTAAACTATATGTGTGCAAACAAGCAAATGCAAACAATAGATTAGCAAACAAAGGATCTCACTCCTCGGATGTTAAGCCTAAGTATCAGGAGCACTAGCTCTGATACCAATTGAAAAAAACACCTAGAGGGGGGGTGAATAGGTGTTAGTGCTAATCTAAAACTAAATGCAAAACTAAGTGCGCTAAATGCGGAAGCTAATGCAAATCTTGCACAAACTTAATACAATCAACAAGTGTAGCCGAATTCCCCGTGAAGGGCTCTGGACTAACTCCTCTGATTCCCCTTGAATGGGTTGAGGTGCTATATGAAGCTCTTGTTGATTAAGTACAAGTGAGGCACACACAAACAACCAAGCATATACAAGATATGGCAATGTGAATTATGCAAGGCACAACACAAGCAAATGGATATGACAATATGAATGATGCTATGCACAATATAAAGAGAGAGAGAGAGAGTTAGAGAGACAAGTGGATCAAACGCAAAGGCCAAGATATGTTTCGAGGTTCGAGCACCCTTGCTCTACATCCCCGCCTACACCACCGTGTAGGATTTCCAATCCACTATCAACGTCCACCGAGGACTCCCACCGAGGGAACCTTCACCGAGAAGGATTTTTACAACAAGGGAGTACCGAACTCCTCTCTCAAACAACCACCTTACAACCGAGGGGTAGACCCGTAGCCAAACAACCACAACAATAACAACCAACACCTCTACCGAAGAGGGTTTACAACCAAACTCCACCTCTCACTAGAGGGAGCAAACCAATCACCCGATCACCTCTACCTAAGAGGGATACACAAAGAATAAGGGTGTACAACAAGTGGTTTCTTTCAACCACAAACAATCTCTCTTTTCTTTTCTCTTTTTTCACAAAACAAATGATCCTAATAGATTAGGATAGTATGATAGCTCAAGTGTGGAAACAAGGTGTTTTGGAAACAAGCAACAAAGAAAAACTAATTGGGAAGTCTCTTGTGAAAGATAGAAAATGAAAGATCAAATCAAAATCCCAAAACCTAGTTTTCTTTGATTTTTCAAAAACCCAAAACACAAATCAAATTGGAAGTTTAAAGCCTAAAACACTTTTGAAAACTTGTTTTAAACACTTTAGAAACCAGAAATTTTTCTCCTTGAAAATCTTAGCCAAGAACCCAAAGAGATGGGGTTTATATAGGCCAAACCAGAAACTAGCCGTTAGGCTGAGCTGGCAGCCTGACAGGCTGACGGTCGACCGGCCCGGTCGACCGCCAACGGTCTAAAATATGACCGTTGGGCAACCACGGTCGACCTGCCCGGTCGACCCAAACAAACAGAGAGCACTGCTCTCTGGGACGGTCGACCGCCCGGTCGACCGGCCCACTGTGCCAGCTACGTGCACAAATCTGTGCACGTCGGTCGACCGGCCCGGTCGACCGACCTCAGCCCTAGTCGACTAGTCAGGTTACTAGTCGACTTGGTTGAAGCCTGGAACAGAAAATTGGATAAAAACATATTTTGAAAATACTTATATCTTCCTAAAACTTCCATAAAAACTTATTTTATCATTTTATTTTAAACACAAACTAGTGATAAAAATTTCAAGACATATATCAATCATATCAATTTTTTTTTGTGTCTTGCCAATTTTATCAAAACCAACACTTGTATTTTTATCAAACTTGATTTTTTTCAACAGGAAATCTGATTTTCCTAAAAACTCATGAATAGACATATCAAAATAAGTTTGTTTAAGATATGAAGCATGTATGTATATTGAACACATCTAATATACATAAAAACCATGTAAACTTATTTTGATCAATCATTCATGAAAACCAATTCCAAAACATGAAAACGTGTGTGTTGTGCACTTGAGCATATCAACTATACTAAGCTTTACAAATTGGATCTAAACACACTATCTAAACTATGGATACCTAAGTCTTCTTGATGATCTTCATCTTCAAGTTGACTTGCTCTAAAACTCCATCCATGGGCTAGGCAATGTGTGATCTTGAAGTTTTGGCCCTGGAATCACTATGAAAAGCTTCTAAACTCTTTATTGACGCTAATCACCAACTAATAGCTTGGTTAATGATCTGAAACTTAAACAACACAAGATTATTAGTAAACATAACTACATGAGTTAATCATCATCAAAACTAGGGTGGAAGGCCTTTGGACCAACACGGTCGAGGGAGGGGAGGGCGAGGCAGTCGGGGGAGGCCGCAGGAAGAGGGCGGTGGGGGGTGGGACTGGGAGGCGGGAATTGACCGGAGTCCAGCGGTCGCCGGCGCAGGAGGGAGGAGAGGAGGAGGAGGAGGAGGAGAAGAATGAAAAGTTTTGGCCAATTTTTATTTTTTTTGGGGTTGCCTTAATCCCTAAAGTGCCTTTCTCATTTTTTGGGTGGCAATATCGGCTCCCTCACATCATCTGGCTACAAGCTGACCATACAGCTTCTGGTACTATCACCTTGGTTGAATTTTGCGGGTGCTGTTCTCCGGTTCCTTAATTTAACTGCCTCTCTTTCTCTATCCTCTCCCTCTCCAAAGTCTACGAAGCTCCTTGGGATTGCATTTTGTTTCTCTAGAAAGAGAAAGATGAGGGGTTGGGGGGGGGGGGGTGGGTTGGGGGTGGTGTTTGTTCAACAGGAAGGAAGCGCTTCATGTGATCCGTAAGGTCCCAGATGGAGATAGCCCTTAGGTTAGAGCCAAGCACCTTCAGGTTTCTGCTCTTGAATTTATTTATTTATTCTTATTATTGGATCTAAATTTTATTACATTTTTAATCTTGCTTCGTTTTACTTGATATGCTAGTTATTTGGGTGCCATCTTTTGTTGGGTATTCTGCTTAACAAGAATCAATCTGACAACTAATCAAGATCACTGAGATATCAACAATCTAATTGGCCAGGTCGGCAAATATCAGGTGGGAGGTTTTTCATTCAATAGAACGTTCCTTAATTTAAGAACCACCTTTCAATTTCCTTCCTTGGTTAAAGCACCAATTAGACTGAATCTAAGTCAGTCTCGATATACTGTAAAGTATATCCCCTGTATATAGGATTTAATCCACTTATACAGTATTTAGAGTGAGGTACGCTTAGAGCGAATCTCCTTAAGACAATTACGTCCCCCGCACTGGTGCTAACGGGATAATGGACGCTGGTCTCCCAAGATACAACACTCTTTCACGGTATTTGGATAGCACTACCAAATCACCGTACGGTCGAACCGTAGTCAACCAGTACCTTCAAAGGATCGTTGAAGCAGCGGTACAAGGACAAATTTCAACTGAATATTTGCCTTTACTCTCTGGAGGAGCACCCACTGTTGAGGACGAAGGAAGGTTGAAGAATTTTCTTCAGAAGTACCAGATTCAGACAACAATTCTTGTAAAAGAATCTGTTGAATTTTCTGATTCCTCTTTCAGAACAACTTTCGCAGAATCTTCTTTGGAAGTCGATTTCCTACTTCACGCTGGAAGCCCAGTTCAGAACGCCTTCAGGTCAGAACTGTAGAGAAAGAGAGATTATTTCTCTGTTGAGTTGGTGTGTCTGAGAATGGAAATCTGGAGCGCTATTTATAGCGCTCCGGGAGGGCATTCTCGTCCGCCAGAAGTCAACAGTTGCGACGGTTCGGACAGAACCGTCGCAACCGTTCAACTGTCCAACCGCCCAACCGGTTTTCCGACAGCTGTTGGCGGGCGGTTCGGATCCGTTCGCAGACACTCGTTGGCGGGTGGGCTGGAGCGGATCGGGTAGCGGCGCGGATCGGGTTTGGTTCGGGCAGCGGAGTAACCCATACCCGCGACACCCGGTTCAAAAAGAACCAGGCCAGGTAGGGAACCCAAACCCAAACCCGGCACCGGCACCGGCAACGGCCGCCGCCGCCAGCGGCGGCGCCGCGCGCACGCACGCACGTGCGAGCATAGTTCCCTCCTTTTCGCGCGCAAAAACTCCAAGTACCCAAAGGGCACGCCCTTTGTTCTCAATTTTCTCTATTTATACACCACAAACTTCCATCCCATGGCCAATGTGGGACTAAATGTTTTTAGCTACCTTTAGTCCCATTTGGCTTTGAATTAGGCAATCTTTGGACTTGAATATCTCATTCATTCGAAGTCAGAATTGAACATGTAAATATACCACATTCATCCCCAATGGAAGGAGAACACACTCCAACCATCATCCAGTTGATTCGATCAACGGATCTTGCCATAATTCAGCTCAAAGATTCGCTTTTATCTTCTTCAATTCCAACAATCCCCCACAATGAATGGAGAATTCAAGGAAATGACACACAAAGAGACTGACTCTATTGTGAAAGGTACTTGAGAAAAGAAAGCATAAGGATAGGTGAACTAGGTCTTGAACCTTCCACAGCGAGAGCTTTATCAGACTTACTGGCTAATCAGTGAATTAGGTCTTGAACTGTTAGCCGTTAGTGTAAGCCAAGTCAACAAGCTTCACACAGTGACTTTTCAAATCAACTTTGGTTCTCGGTTGTGTCCGTTTTGGCCCTGGACATTCTTGGTTTCAGAGAGTATCATTAGGGAATAACAGCCTCCATAGAAATTCCCAAAGAGCCGACCCAACTCTATACTCACATAGGTGATGGACCTATTAAGAGTAGTCTACTCTACTCCACTTGTTTAGTAACAAGATATAGGCATCATTAAAAACGTTAAGCTTATCCTTAATCCACTTGTAGAAAAGCACTTATGTGCACCTTAGGAATGGATTGGAGTCAAACTCCCAAGTGCTTACTTGTTGAGTCAATCATAACTAGTTTTTCCTCTTGAACTTAGTCCGTGGGATCTCCAGTCGCTAAGTGAGGTTTCCATTAAGCTGACTCGGTAAGGTTAGGCTTTTAGACCCATTCCCCTCGATGCGCAGTTTATACGCTCTCTACTTAAACCTTTAGTAAGCGGATCCGCTAAATTATCCTTTGACGATACAAAGTCAATAGAGATAATTCCATTTGAGAGCAACTGCTTCACGGTATTATGTCTACGACGAATATGTCTAGACTTACCGTTGTATATAACATTTTGTGCCCTAGATATAGCTGCTTGATTATCGCAGTGTATACATATAGCGGGCACTGGCTTTTGCCATAATAGTATATCTTCTAAGAATTGTCGAAGCCATTCTGCTTCTTCTCCAGCCTTATCTAAGGCTATGATTCCGATTCCATAGTGGAACGGGCAATACATGTTTGCTTAGAAGACTTTCATGATACCGCTGCTTCTGCTAGAGTAAATACATATCCGCTAGTTGATTTTGATTCCTCAGAATCTGCAATCCAATTAGCATCACTGTATCCTTCCAGTACAGGTGGATACTGTCCATATCTCAAGGCATATTCCTTGGTATGTGATACGTAACCCAATACTCGTAGTAGAGCGGTCCAATGTAGATCACTAGGATTACTAGTGTATCTACTTAATTTGCTTACAGCGTAAGCAATATCGGGTCTAGTGCAATTCATCAAATACATTAGATTCCCGATAATCTGAGAATACTCCAACTGGCGTATTCTACTTCCTGTATTCTTATGAAGATGGACATGTGAGAGAAAAGGATTTGTATTCTCTTTTATCCCATGATCCTTGAATCTTTCAATCATCTTATCCACGTAATGAGATTGAGATAGACTGATTCCATCTGGTGTTCTGGTGATTTTAATTCCTAAAATTACATCAGCACCCCCAGATCCTTCATGTCAAAACTGTTGGATAACATTCTTTTAGTGGACTTAATAATTTCAATATTAGTCCCAAGTATCAACATGTCGTCTACATAAAGACAAACAATGATCATGCATTTTCAACTATTTTCGTGTAAACACACTTATCGCATTCATTGATAGTGAATCCATCTTTGATCATGACACTATCAAATTTCTCATGCCATTGTTTTGGAGCCTGCTTTAAACCATATAAGGATTTTACCAATTTACACACCTTGTGTTCTTGACCCTTGACTTTAAATCCTTCTGGTTGCTCCATATATATCTCTTCATTTAATTCACCATTTAAGAATGCAGTCTTGACATCCATTTGATGGATATCTAAGTTGTGCAATACTGCAATTGCAATTAATATCCGTATGGACGTTATTCTTGTTACTGGTGAATAAGTATCAAAGTAGTCAAGTCCTTCTTTTTGCCGATAACCCTTGGCTACTAATCTAGCCTTGTACTTATCGATAGATCATCGGGTTTTAATTTTCGTTTGAAAATTCACTTACACCCAATTGGTTTACTGCCAGGAGGCAAGTTTACCAATTCCAAAGTATGATTACTTAGTATGGATTCTATTTCGCTATTTATAGCTTCTTTCCACATTTGTACTTCTGGGGTTGACATAGCCTCTTTAAATGTTTGAGGTTCGCTTTCAATAGCGTATGCTATGAAATCTGGACCAAAAGATTTTGAGATACTAGATCTCTGACTTCTTCTTGGTTCAATTTCCGCATTAACATTTTGTTCCTCGGGGCTTTCGTCCCTGAACGCCATCTCGTGTGTTCTTTTCCCAGAAGTCTTATCTGCTTCCCGTTTGTACGGAAAGATGTCTTCAAAGAACACAGCATTTCGAGATTTGATAATCATGTTTACATGAATATCTGGTATTTCTGATTTATGAATCAGAAATCTGTAGGCATTACTATTCAAGGCATAGCTTATGAATACGCAGTCCATAGTTTTTGCTCCCAACTTAGTCTTTTTAGGTAATGGTGCTAGCACCTTTGCAAGGCACCCCCACATTTTGAGGTAATGGTAGAAAGGAGTCCTTCCATGCCATAACTCGAATGGTATAAGACCAAGTTTCTTGTGGGGTACTCTATTTAGAATATAATTTGCAGTTAATAGAGCTTCCCCCCACAAGTTCTGCGGAGCTCCAGAACTTACGAGTATGGAATTAACCATCTCCTTCAAAGTTCTGTTCTTCCGTTCAGCAATTCCATTTTGCTGAGGAGTGTATGGTGCTGTAGTTTGATGTATTATACCAAAACTAGCACATAACTCACTAAAATCATTCGATTCATATTCTCCACCTCTATCGGATTTTAGAATCTTGATTTTCTTGTTGAGTTGATTCTCAACTTCGGCTTTATATGTTATAAACATATTTATTACCTCATCCTTACTGTTTAAAAGATACACATAACAGTATCTTGTACAGTCATCAATAAAAGTAATGAAATACTTTTTACCGCCTCTAGTTGGCATAAACTTCAAGTCACACAGATCGCTATGAATTAACCCTAAAGGTTCTGTATTTCGATCAATTGAGTGAAATGAATTTTTCGCCAACTTGGCCTCAACACAAATTTCACACTTGCAAATTTCTTCCAAGTTGAGTTTAGGAATATATCCCAAATTAGACAAGTTTTTCAATGACTTGTAATTTACATGCCCTAATCTAGCATGCCACAAAATAGGAGACTCAAGCAAATAAACAGAAGAATGTCCTTTATTTATTAGCTTCGGGTACAAATATAGGACTTTTTATCTACCACTGCAACATTGGCTTTAAAAAGTCCATCAACAAGATAACCCTTTCCCACATACATCCCTCCCTTAGTAAGTACAAATTTGTCAGATTCAAATACCATTCTAAATCCTTTCTTACTAAGTATTGATCCGGAGATCAAATTCTTGCGGATGTCTGGAACATGAAGCACATCATTAAGAGTAAGCTCTTTTTCCGATGTCCACTTCAGGATGACCTTGCCCTTTCCTTCAACCATTGAGGAAGCTGCATTGCCCATGAATAGTTGCTCATCTTGCTCTAGTCTTTGATATTCTGAGAATAACAATTTCTCCGAGCAGATGTGTCGGGTAGCCCCAGTGTCTACCCACCAATCCTTGTTATTGGTTGTCAGATTTACTTCTGACATCACAGCAGAAAGGCTTGGTGATTCATGATTGGTTAAGTTCGCCTGTGGATGGCTCTTCTTGCTCTTTTTGAGACGGCTGCGACATTCATTTGCTTTGTGCCCTTCTTTGTTGCAGATGTAGCAGGTTCCTTTGAATCGCATGCTTTTGCCATCTTGGGCCTTGCCTTTATACCCCTGGGAAGTCTTCTTCCGCTTTAAGCCTTTGGAAGTAGACGCTTTCCCCTTTGAGTCCTCGATCACATTACTTTTGCTTCGTAGGAGTTCTTACTGCTCCTTTTCTCGGTCTTGCGGTTGTCCTCCTCAATACAAAGCCTCACAATGAGATCTTCCAAGTTTAGCTCCTTTCTCTTGTGCTTCAGGTAATTCTTGAAGTCTCTCCACGCAGGTGGGAGTTTCTCCACGATAGTTGCAACCTGAAAAGTTTCAGAAAGAATCATACCTTCGGCTTCTATCTCGTGCAAGATAAGTTGGAACTCTTGCACCTGACTGATTACAGTCTTGGTATCCACCATTTTGTACTCCAGAAATCGTCCTACGACGAACTTCTTGGTACCAGCGTCCTCAGTCATGTATTTCTTGTCAAGACTGGCCCATAACTTCTTTGCCGTGGTGATAGGACTGTAGACATTGTAAAGAGAGTCATCTAGTCCATTTAAAACATAATTTCGGCAAAGGAAGTCACCTTGTGTCCAAGCATCGACTGCAAGGACTGAGTCCCGATTAGTTCCGGGTTCTGTTGGATCCTCCTGCAGGAATTTGGCCAGATGAAGAGTGGTCAAGTAGAAGAGCATCTTCTGTTGCCACCTCTTGAATTCTGTGTCGTCAAATTTTCCTGGCTTCTCCGGCTTCGGGTTAGGAAGTGGAGTAGGCATCAAACTTTGGAGCTGCATGTTTGTTGCCTTGCTAGTGCTATCTTGATTTGTCTCAGACATTTTCTGCAAGTTCAAGCAGAACAGAAGTAAGAAACTTAATTGTCTTAAGAATGTTGGGTATTCTGCTTAACAAGAATCAATCTGACAACTAATCAAGATCACTGAGATATCAACAATCAAATTGGCCAGGTCGGCAAATATCAGGTGGGAGGTTTTCCGTTCAATAGAACGTTCCTTAATTTAAGAACCACCTTTCAATTTCCTTCCTTGGTTAAAACACCAATTAGACTGAATCTAAGTCAGTCTCGATATACTGTAAAGTATATCCCCTGTATAAAGGATTTAATCCACTTATACAGTATTTAGAGTGAGGTACGCTTAGAGCGAATCTCCTTAAGATAATTACGTCCCCCGCACCGGTGCTAACGGGATAATGGACGCTGGTCTCCCAAGATACAACACTCTTTCACGGTATTTAGATAGCACTACCAAATCACCGTACGGTCGAACCGTAGTCAACCAGTACCTTCACAGGATCGTTGAAGCAGCGGTACAAGGACAAATTTCAACTGAATATTTGCCTTTACTCTCTGGAGGAGCACCCACTGTTGAGGACGAAGGAAGGTTGAAGAATTTTCTTCAGAAGTACCAAATTCAGACAACAATTCTTGTAAAAGAATCTGTTGAATTTTTTGATTCCTCTTTCAGAACAACTTTCGCAGAATCTTCTTTGGAAGTCGATTTCCTACTTCACGCTGGAAGCCCAGTTCAGAACGCCTTCAGGTCAGAACTGTAGAGAAAGAGAGAGAGATTATTTCTCTGTTGAGTTGGTGTGTCTGAGAATGAAAATCTGGAGCGCTATTTATAGCGCTCCGGGAGGGCATTCTCGTCCGCCAGAAGTCAACAGTTGCGACGGTTCGGACAGAACCGTCGCAACCGTTCAACTGTCCAACCGCCCAACCGGTTTTCCGACAGCTGTTGGCGGGCGGTTCGGATCCGTTCGCAGACACCCGTTGGCGGGTGGGCTGGAGCGGATCGGGTTTGGTTCGGGCAGCGGAGTAACCCATACCCGCGACACCCGGTTCAAAAAGAACTAGGCCAGGTAGGGAACCCAAACCCAAACCCGAGCCCGAACCCCGGCCTCGGCCCCGACCCCGACCCCGGCACCGGAGCCGCCGCCGCCAGCGGCGGCGCGCGCGCGCGCACGCATGTGCGAGCATAGTTCCCTCCTTTTCGCGCGTGAAAACTCCAAGTACCCAAAGGGCACGCCCTTTGTTCTCAATTTTCTCTATTTATACACCACAAACTTCCATCCCATGGCCAATGTGGGACTAAATGCTTTTAGCTACCTTTAGTCCCATTTGGCTTTGAATTAGGCAATCTTTGGACTTGAATATCTCATTCATTCGAAGTCGGAATTGAACATGTGAATATGCCACGTTCATCCCCAATGGAAGGAGAACACACTCCAACCATCATCCAGTTATTCGATCAACGGATCTTGCCATAATTCAGCTCAAAGATTCGCTTTTATCTTCTTCAATTCCAACATCTTTATGAATCCTTCATTGCTAATTATTTTTGATTTTTCTATATATGGTGCATCACACATTTATCAAAATAGGATTCATTTTGTAGTTTGAGCTTATTTTTCGGAGTGGGCATTTCCGTGGAGCGTATTCTTATGACCAGCTGTCAACCTGACATCAATTCTGACAAATTCTTGAGAATAGTTATATTTTTCGAGAAATAAAGTTCATCCTAAGCCTGTAGTTTTTTCTTGTGCACTGCGCCAAGCTCATCACATTGGTTTAAACAAAAAAAAAAAAAGAAAGAAATTTACATGAAATTTGCTATGGTTTCTGTTATTTATTTTATTTTGTGATGTGACGAAAAAAGGTTGCTTAAGTTAAACGTCAGTGTTTCTTGTGAAGAAATCTTGGGTATCTTGATGTCTAAGGCCAGGGATCTAGGTTTGGCATCATATATACTGGTTTTTTTTTTTGGGGTCTCAATAACTTTGGGAATCCTAATATAATTCTGAAATGTTTCCATGTACATTGACCCATGAGAAAAGGAAAATAAAAAGAAATTGGGAAATAAATGAAAGTAAAGGAGATAGAGATATTTGAGTTCTCTTCTTTGGATAATTATATTCATCGTGTTGGTAGTAGTAATAAAATGTGGCTATGCCCCAAGAAATGCATGGTTGTTTTATATAGTTGCATTTCCAAACTAAGTTTACATATGGTAAGCATGTTGACACTAATCAAGAGGAGCTCAGTAATTAAGTTGGAAGGGAGGATATAAAAGGGGTAAAAGGAGTGAGGAGGTCTAGGGTTCAGAATCTTCAGTATCTTGGAAGGGGAACATAAGTGTTCCTCTTTCAAAATTTAACCAAAAAAAGGTTGTAGAAGTAGTAAATTAAAGTAAAGACACATTTAGAAATCTAAGCTCATCACCTTCTATCATTTAACTTGTTGGGGGATAAAGATCCCTTTTCTTTGCGCAATCGATGATCAATCTGAGCTGATATTATACATTATGGAGAATACAACATTTTTCATTAAAACAATGGTGTATAGAGGATTACGGGATTATTACCCTCTTTTAGTCCCGCTATCTCTTCATCTCTCACTGTCAAGTCATCTCTTGAAGGGTGAAACTTAAGAGAGATTTTATGCTGCTCCTGAGAACCCTAAAATCACAACCATCCTAATGATAGAGCACGCCGTGCCAATAGATGAATATGGTCCAAATGGCCCAAGGCCAAGCCTAGTGGACTGTCAAGCGCAACGCTCACCTTGTTGTATATTCGAATGCAGGATTTCACCATTTTGAGCCTTTCGATAAACAAGACTTCTGACTACATTGGATTACATACTACTTATTCGCCTCTCCAAAACTGATATCCTGTTATCTCACTCTGCTTGGCTGCTGAGACGCTGCTTCCCTAATTAATGGGTTTTGAAGGATCCTATGATGATTGTTTATGATTATGACACAATTAGACTGAATGTATTAAATGGTGTTTGGAGCTAATGATGCAAAATATAAACATTTACATCTTCTGTTTATGCCTTTCGTTGATCTCTTCTTGATCTCTTCCCGCTTCTTTCTGATAGTTTCTTGTTCAACAACTTATTCTCATTGTATCAATACCATCTTATTACTCATGAAAAAAAGTTCAATAAAGCATTGTATGATTTTCCTTTGTTGTTCCGTTATTATTTTCATGGGCTAACGTGATCTGGAGGAATTGGTTGTCGAACTAATGTCATCATTCTTCATACAAATGCATTCTGTCAATGGCCTAACTTTCATTTTTTGGGGGAAATCACAGCTGGTCGAGAAGGATCATGAGGCTGCCATCTTCTGGTTTTGGAAGGCAATTAACGCTTGCGACAGAAATAGATAGTGCACTCAAAGACATGGCAGTTGTAATGAAGCAGCAGGACCGAGCAGAAGAAGCCATCGAAGCTATCAAATCTTTCCGCCATTGCTGTTCCAAGCAAGCCCAGGAATCCCTCGACAACCTTCTTATTGACCTCTATGAAAAATGTGGCGGCATTGATGAACAAATTGAACTCCTCAAGCAGAAGTTACGAGCCATATACCTTGGTGAGGCATTCTATGGGAAAACCAGAAAGACTGCACGATCCCACGGCAAGAAGTTCCAAGTCTCAATGAAGCAAGAGACTGCACGAATCTTGGGCAATCTCGGATGGGCATATATGCAGCAGGAGAACTACGATGCAGCTGAGTTGGTCTACTGAAAGGCGCAGTTGATCGAACCAGATGCCAACAAGGCATGCAACCTCAGTCTTTGCCTTACAAGGAAGGGGAGATTCGATGATGCCCGGCAAATTCTCGATGGTGTGGTGAACTAGAGGTACTCAGGGTTAGCCCGGGATGAAAGTTTCAAGACAGTGAGTCAGGCCGAGGAGCTGATGAGGGAGAAGGAAGAGTTGAGGAGGAAGAAGAATGAGGTTTCTCCATTGGAGTTTGGGATGTTAAACATCGAGGAGGAGGTTATGGAGAGGTTGGATGTTGTTATGAATGAATGGGCTGCATTTAGATCAAGGAGGCTGCCTATCTTTGAGTCTCCTTTCAGAGATCAGATGGCTTGTTGATTTGTTTTGTTCCTTTACACTCGTTTTGTTCTGTTTAATTATTAGGAGAAAGGGTGTTTGTTGAGTGCATAGGTTGAATAAGAATACAACTTGATGTGTAACAGTGGGGAATAATGTCACTGGGGTGGTTGATAACTTTATTTGTATAAGCCTTTTGTACAATGAAATATACTACCCCTAAGCTTACATGGTTAGTGACATTGTGTTGTTATGTGAACCCATGATTTGTGCCTAGTTTTTTAAACGCACTGCTACATGTGATGGATACAACGTCTGGGATGCATTTAATCAAGGAGTAGTTTGTTTTCACGGTTGGAGGAGAGAGTACAGTAGAGGAGATGAGGTCATGCCAGGTGCTGTTGAAGACTGTCAAGGATTCTACGACGAAAGGCGAAGGAACAGCGGGCAGGAAAAGCAGCAGCAGCAGAAAAAGACAGAGGTCGGTCGACCGGTCCGGTCGACCGACGTGCACAATGTGCACAGGATTAGAGCGGTCGACCGGACCGGTCGACCGGAGAAGCTGTCTGCAGGAAACCCAACTCTCGGTTTGTTTCGGTCGACCGGTCCGGTCGACCGTGAGAGGGAGTCGGTCGACCGACCGGTCGACCGATAGTCGGATCTGGGCAAAAACTGCTGTTTCGGGAAGTTATGTATTTAAGCTCTAATTGTAATTTTTAGGGTTTAGTGCCTAGAAAAAGAAAAGCTGCGGACTCTCTTGTGTTTATAGAGATCTAGAGTTATTGTAATCGATCTTCCAAATAGAAAAACTCTCTCCGTGGATTGCCCCGAGGACGTAGGCAAGTTGGCCGAACCTCGTTAGATCTGGTTTTTGCGATTGTTCTTCTTCTAGTTTTTGATTTCATTGTTCTGAGATTGAGATCTGATAGATCCTCTATTGGGTTGTTGTCTGTCGCGCACAACAAGTGGTATCAGAGCATCAGGCTACGCTTGGGATATTCAGAGGATTCTAAGGGCTCCAGATCTGATCAGGTGGAGATCGTGTGTCGATCTCAGGTTAGAGGCATTGGTGTTCAAGGAGATTGTGTGTCGATCTCAGGAGGACTCAAGGTGGGCTCTTTGGATCCGTGGTGGAGTAGATCTGGTGAGAAACTCTAGCTAGGGTTTCACGGGAGAGCTAAAAATCACTTTTTTATCTCTGTAATAGATCTATTCTCAAGTTATTTGATCTTCCGCATAGTTAGAGGGTCAAGAAAGGAATCTCAATGGCAGAGGAAACTGCTTCTGTTAAAACAACGAATCACTCCAGGATTGAAGTTGTTAAGTTCAATGGAACTAACAATTTCGGGATGTGGAGGTGTGAGGTCATGGATGCATTGAATGCACAGAACCTCGAGGACACGCTCCTATTAGAGAGGAAGAAGACCACTACTACTGAGGAAGAGTGGGCGAAGATGAATAGGTCGGCATGTGGCTTGATACGTTCATGCTTGTCACAAGACATCAAATATCTTGTACAACATGAGACGTCAGCGAAGAAACTGTGGAATACTCTTGAGAAGAAGTACCTGACAAAGAGTGTGGAGTCTAGGTTGCAACTTAAGAGTAAACTGTATCAGTTCAGGATGCAGAGGGGAAACACAGTAAACGAGCACATCAACCGATATACTAAGCTTCTTACAGACTTGCTAAATGTGGATGCCACTGTAAGTGAGGAAGACAAGTCAGTTATTCTCCTGAACTCACTCCCACCGGAGGAGTATGAGACATTCACTATGACATTCATAAATGGAAGGCAAACCTTAGTTTATGATGAAGTGTCGTCAGCACTGATGAGTTATGAGACAAGGAAGAATGAGAGACATTCAGGTCGGTCTAGTTCATCAGCGGAAGCTTTGGAAGTAAGAGGCAGGAATTCATCGAGGAAAGGCAAGGAGGTGAGAGGAAGATCGAAGTCTAGGTCGGGCTTCAGGGATCTTAAGAAAAATCAGTGCATGTTCTGCAAAGAGATTGGGCACTGGAAGGTTGACTGTCCAAAGTACAAGGGGAAGAAGAAGGAATCAAAGTCTGAGGCAAATCTGGCAAGGGTGACAAAAGCTACAAGCGGTAAATTACAGACAGATGGAGCAGATTCAGATTCTTCAGAGTTCTCTTTTTCAGTGACTACTCCTGTTGTAGGTTACTCGGTAGATAAAGAGTGGATCCTGGACACAGGTGCTACATATCATGTATGCCCTAATCGAGATTGGTTTACCAGTCTTGAGAAGTTGGAGGGGTGTTCGGTCGTCATGGGCGACGATCATCCGTGCATCATGGAGGGTGTAGGTACTATTCCGATCAGGATGTTTGACGGGATGGTGAGGGAGCTGAAAGAAGTGAGATATGTACCTCAGCTGAAGAGGAACTTGATCTCAGTGGGTGCTTTGGAATCATTGGGGCTCAGTGTGTCTATTAAAGAAGGTGTTCTTAAAATGACAAAGGGCTCAATGGTGGTGTTGAAGGCCGACCGTCGGAACAATTTGTATTACTTGAAGGGTAGTACAGTGACAGGGCAGGTGGCAGCTTCTACCAGTCAGAAGGAAGATCTAACCCGGCTGTGGCACATGAGGCTGGGACATGCAGGGGAGAAATCGATGCAAGCTCTTGTGAGGAAAGGGCTGCTGAAGGGTGCAGAGACCTGCAAATTGGATCTGTGTGAACATTGCATCATCGGCAAGAAGACGAAGGTGAAGTTTGGTACAGCTTCACACTGCACCGAAGGCATTCTTGATTATGTTCACACGGATGTATGGGGACCTTCCAAGACTGCATCAATTGGAGGTAACTACTATTTTGTGTCGTTCATTGATGACTATTCTAGGCGATGCTGGGTGTACACCATGCGACACAAGAATGAAGTCCTAGAATTGTTTGTGAAGTGGAAGGTTGATCAGGAAAGGAGTACGGGAAGAAAAGTCAAGGTCCTTCGTTCTGACAACGGAGGAGAGTACAAGTCAGACCCTTTCCAGAAGCTATGTCTTGATGAGGGCATAGAGAGGCACTTCACAGTGAGGGAAACTCCGCAACAGAATGGGGTGGCTGAAAGAATGAACCGGACTTTGCTAGAGAAGGTTCGGTGCATATTGTCCAATGCAGGATTACCAAAGAAGTTCTGGGCTGAAGCTTTGGGATATGCATGACATCTCGTCAATAGGTTGCCGTCATCTGCAATAGGAGGGAAGACTCCTCTTGAAGCTTGGTCGGGTAAAGCTGCTGATGATTATGATGTGCTCCGGATATTTGGATGTCCAGCCTACTATCATGTCAGAGAAGACAAATTGGGTCCGAGAGCGAAGAAAGGAGTGTTTGTTGGCTTCAAGAAAGGAACCAAGGGGTTCAAGATCTGGGACCAACAGGACAACAAGTTCATAATCAGCAGGGATGTCACATTTGATGAGGCCTCTATGATGAAGCCTATGGTCTCTCAGCAGGTGGAGACCAACAAGACCAAGGAGCTATTGCAGCAGGTGGAGAGTGATGCAAATCCACCATCTCTAGAGGACACAGTGTCAGTAAAGATCATCCCTGAGGTGATACAGGGAGGTGATCAAGTTGCAGAAGAAGATGCTGAGGTTGTTGAAGAGGATCAGGAACAGGTTATGGATACGGTTCCAGATCCCACTGCAGTTGGAAGACCAAGGAGGAATGTTAGGAGACCTGGCTGGCTCACTACAGACATGGTGATTGCTTATGCACTTCCAGTTGTTGAAGAGGCCATTCCATCTACTTTCAGGGAAGCTGAAATCAGTTCAGAAGCTGAGTTATGGAAAGGGGCTATGAATGAAGAGATGCAGTCTCTTTATAAGAACAACACATGGGAACTGACCAAGTTGCCCAAGGGGAAGAAAGCCATAGGGTGTAAGTGGGTATTTGCTAAGAAGCAGGGATCACTCCAAGAAGATAAAGTGCGATACAAAGCAAGGCTGGTGGCTAAAGGCTACGCACAGAGAGAAGGGATCGACTACAACGAGGTGTTCTCCCCAGTTGTTAAACACTCGTCTATTCGGATCCTATTAGCCTTGGTGGCGCAGAACGAGTTGGACCTTAACCAACTTGATGTGAAGACCGCCTTTCTCCACGGCGATCTTGAGGAGGAGATCTACATGACTCAGCCCACTGGTTACAAAACTGCAGGGAAAGAGGAGTTGGTATGTAAGCTGAAGAAATCGCTGTACGGTTTGAAGCAGTCTCCAAGACAGTGGTACAAGCGATTTGACAGCTTCATCAGGAAGAAGAAGTACACAAGAAGCCATTTCGATCCATGTGTGTACTACAACAAGTTACCATCGGGTGAGTATATCTATCTACTACTTTACGTAGATGATATGCTAATTGCTTCTAGGTCAAGATCTGCAATTGATTCTCTAAAGAAGACTTTATCGTCCGAGTTCGAGATGAAGGACCTGGGGGAAGCAAGGAAAGTATTGGGTATGGAGATCAAAAGGGACAGGGAAGCTGGCAGGATAAGCTTGACTCAGAAAGGCTATCTGGAGAAGGTACTGCAGAGATTTAATATCGGGAAAGATACTAAGACTGTTAGTACACCAATGGCGCCGCACTTCAAGTTGTCAGCGAAGATGTCTCCAAGGAGTGTTCAAGAGCGTGAGCATATGACTCATGTTCCGTATGCCAATGCTGTGGGTAGCTTGATGTATGCGATGGTGTGTACAAGGCCGGATCTTTCACAGGCAGTCTCTATGGTAAGCAGATACATGCATGATCCTGGACTGGGTCATTGGGAAGCCGTGAAGTGGATCCTTAGGTACATCAAGGGAACTGTTGATGTAGGCCTAGTGTTCGAGAAGGATGACACCGGAAAGCAAGAGTGCATAGGGTATGTGGATTCGGACTATGCAGGTGACCTCGACAAACGCCGGTCGACTACGGGGTATGTATTCACATTCTCACAGGCACCGGTGAGTTGGCGCTCCACACTTCAGTCCACAGTTGCGTTGTCGACTACAGAGGCGGAGTATATGGCCTTGACCGAGGCCATGAAGGAGGCGATTTGGCTTCAGGGTTTGCTAGATGACTTGGGAGTGGAACAGGAAATCTTGAAGATACACTGTGACAGTATGAGTGCCATTTATTTGGCAAGGAATCAAGTCTACCATGTAAGGACGAAGCACATTGATGTCAGGTATCACTTTGTTCGGGAGATTCTGGAGGAAGATGACATCAACTTGTTGAAGATTCATACTTCGGAGAATCCGGCCGATATGCTTACAAAGGTGGTGTCGGGAGTAAAGTTTGCACACTGCAAAGACTTGCTCCAGATCCTTCAGGTGAATTGAGCTTGCTGAAGCTCATTTGAATGAACTACGGATGGCTTGATCCCTTGGGCAAGGGGTACGTAGGCAACCAGATTGGTGCAGCCGCTATTGAGTCAGTGTTCGGCTCAGATTTAACAATCTTCACCGAGGTGGAGAATTGTTGGAGGAGAGAGTACAGTAGAGGAGATGAGGTCATGCCAGGTGCTGTTGAAGACTGTCAAGGATTCTACGACGAAAGGCGAAGGAACAGCGGGCAGGAAAAGCAGCAGCAGCAGAAAAAGACAGAGGTCGGTCGACCGGTCCGGTCGACCGACGTGCACAATGTGCACAGGATTAGAGCGGTCGACCGGACCGGTCGACCGGAGAAGCTGTCTGCAGGAAACCCAACTCTCGGTTTGTTGCGGTCGACCGGTCCGGTCGACCGTGAGAGGGAGTCGGTCGACCGACCGGTCGACCGATAGTCGGATCTGGGCAAAACTGCTGTTTCGGGAAGTTATGTATTTAAGCTCTAATTGTAATTTTTAGGGTTTAGTGCCTAGAAAAAGAAAAGCTGCGGACTCTCTTGTGTTTATAGAGATCTAGAGCTATTGTAATCGATCTTCCAAATAGAAAAACTCTCTCCGTGGATTGCCCCGAGGACGTAAGCAAGTTGGCCGAACCTCGTTAGATCTGGTTTTTGCGATTGTTCTTCTTCTAGTTTTTGATTTCATTGTTCTGAGATTGAGATCTGATAGATCCTCTATTGGGTTGTTGTCTGTCGCGCACAACATTCACTTGTCAGAAACTGGCTTTAAATAATCAAGGAGTTTCTTCAGTGATCACTAATTTGTCTCCTCAGCAATTTCAACACCTGCAGCCAAGTATCTGCATAAATTTATGCTTCCTCAAAATTATCTGTTGATGAATAAATAGCCTTAATTCTCTATTTTGCTTTCCTAAGATGCAAACTACCTGTATGTTTTGTGTTAGTAGTTACCAGCATATACAAGTTCACCTTTTCTCATTCTCAAAATTATTTTATTACGTTGGCTTTGTGGATGGGAGGAAACCTGAACTTGGCTCTAGCTTTTGTTGTACTTGTGTTGAAATTGTGAGTTCTTGTGTTGAAAGCATCAACAATATGTAATCTGTTTTTATGTTCATTGCAGAGAGGCAGTCATTCACCTGCCTCCAATTGCATACAGAAAACTCTTCATGTCTGCCAGTTGAACTCTTAGTATCATTTTCAATTTGAGTTTGTATGACAGTACATGGTCGAATATATTGGCCTACTTTTTGGTTTTCGCCTCTGTAAAACAGTGAGCACTTTGTTGTACTTGTTTAGATTAAGCGCATATCCAGTTGATCAATCAATACACAAATTCTACATAAAATTGGCGATTGAATCTTCTCTTTCAATTAAATTAGTAAAAACTTCAATTACAACTTTTGTCTCCCTCAGTCTCAATCCACGTCAGTCACGTCTTTCATTTTCAAAATTTGAGAATTAACCTGCTGTATAACTAACTCATATTTTCACTTTTCCTGTTTTACTCTTTTTTAATATTTGATGAATAAATTTCTTCGACTTTTCAGAAACTGTATACAACAAAAAAAAGATTCTTGTGCTTTTTAATTTGTCTGCTTATCTTCTATCGTGTGCTCAAACTGCAACAGATTCGTACTATGTCCCTCTACAATTATTTTGTGACTCCCTTCTCTTCTTTAAGAGCTTCAATAGTACTCTATGCATTTTCTTTCAGATATGTTCTCATTGATTATTAATGGATCATAATTGTAAAATTATCAAGGGCATAAGATTAATGACTGAATGAATGTATGATTTGCAGTTAGTAGAGAAGGATCACAAAGCAGCAACCATGTGGTTTTGGAAGGCGATTAACTCAGGCTATAAAGTATATAGTGTGCTCAAAGACATGGCGGTCGCAATGAAACAAACAAACCGAGCAGAAGAAGCCATAGAAGCCATCAAATCCTTACGCCACCGCTGCTCAAAGCTGCTCAAAGCAAGCTCAAGAATCCATTGACAACCTCCTCATCGACCTCTGCAAGAAATGTGGCCGACTTGATAAGCAAATCCGCACATCTACGTCTCCATCGAGCAAGAGACAACTCGCATATTAAGCAATCTTGGGTAGGCATACATGCAGCAAAACAAGTATGATGTGGCCAAGGTTGGTCTACAACCTCGGTCATTGCCTCATAAAGAAAGGGAGTTTCAATAAAGCTTTTCATGTTCTTGATCGAGCTAACAAGCTGATGAGAGTGAAGCAGCCCTTTTGTAAGGGAAAGATATGAAACCTGCTTATCAAATCACCCTCTTGAGCTCATAATATAAAGAAACAAAGCCTGCCTTATGTTGTTGTAAGTGATCACAGGGTGCAACATCAAATGGTTATCGTGACATCTTACACCTACAAAAGCTTGATTAAAACGTCAGAAGAGTTTCGGGTAACGAGGAAAAAGTTGCTCACAATCAATACCACAATATATCAGCGCAAAACAAATTTTTGGGTTGAGATTTGGGTGAAAAGAATACATGCACAAAGTGCAATAAAACCTTACACAGGTTAAAACCAAAATGCCTGGTCGGATCAGACCCATGCTGAAATGCAGATCATTTACACAAGGAAAACAAATCACAAAAAACTTAAATTAGCTAGACAACTCGGGAGTTTCCAACAATAAGTAAAAGTATATGCCAAGCAACGCTAAATTGCACAGATATCTTAAAGGAAAACTCCAGCCAAAGCTCCTCCAAATGAAAAGCACACCAATGAACAAAACACGAAGTGCATGGACACAAATCTCTCTTAGGAGCAGCAAACCCCTGATATAGCTGAAACTAGCTAGAAAGAATAGGTGCATATGTTTAAGCTATACGCACGGAACCATCCAGAGTACCAAGGTGATCCCCATACCCATGTGTTCATAGGAACAAAAAGAACACGGTAGAAAAGGAGTATCAATTCATCAATCACAGGGGAAAGCCAAACCACAATCCACAACAAACACAACAATTCTCTTATGTAGTAAATGGGCATATATGACTACACTTGAATGCAGCAGCAGCAGCAGGCAGCAGCAGGCAGCAGCAGAAAGATAGACCTATCAACCGGCAAAATGGAGTACACATGAGATTTGCAGCTGTCCAAGACCCCTAGCATTTGAAGCCATGGCAAACAGACAAGATAATGATGAGGATTAGAGCAATGATGATGCCCAACACAATCAGTTTTATCTTCATGTTCTGGAACCACATCTTTCGCCTCATTTGTGTTCCCTGCTGCCTGAAATCTTGTGCCTGCAAGTGCAATGTACAATTCACACTTTAAAGGGTACATGATGTAGGGTCTCGGCTCAACAATCAGAATTCACTTGAAATAGCAAGTTATTAGACTGTATTGAAGAAAAAACAAAGGTCACAAACCTGAGAGCGAAGATTCTCTGTTTTGTCAACAAGGAGCTCGATTTTCTCACCACGATCAAGAACCTGGATCAAGCAAGGTGCAAATCAGTTTAAAAAGGAACTGTCCATGTGCAGCAGCCCAAAGTTCAGAATTGCAAGATTTCTAAGACATTAAAGTTGACTGCAACAGAGTTAGTTTCAAAATCTTTGCAACTCTACCTTCTCAATATTTTCCATCATAACTCCTTTGACCTCAGAAACTTGAGCCTTCACTTTTGCAAGCTTGCTGATCTCCTCGGGGTGATCCACACAGTACTGCATGTGCTCTTTCAGTTTTGACCTGAATAGTTAATAAATAGTTCCAATAATTAGGCACTTTGCTAAAAGTAAAATGACAAGGCATAACAGCAGTTCCTCTGAAGACTTGATTAATCCAGAAGAAAAATGTATTTACCCAAACTCCCGGTTAAGGCTGTTGGCTACAGCAGTTGCAGCTTTTCCTCCACCATATCTTTTGGTGAAGTCTTCCTTAACCCTCTCAAGGAACGCAATGGGTACTTGTCTACCAGCTGACTCCACTGCAACAACACAGAAAGCTGCAGAATCCAAGTAAGGAAATAAGTAACTCCTGCGTGAGCCTGAATTGTAGCAATATTGTACAATCATGTGCCTGCATCTAACAGCAATAACGTGAAAATGCTCTTTCCAACAGAAGAACAAATAGTGCTATTGATGGGATCTAGCAATATTATAAGCGAAGGAAAACGCTGATTGTATGCAAGGCAGTAAAGGCAGACACACAGCCAACTAAAATCAGCACCAAGACAAACAACCTCATTCTATTATTCTTTTTTATTTGCCTTCTCCTCTGAGAAAATAAGGAGGAAATGTTTGCGTTGAACAGATAAAAACATTAGACACTAAAAGGCAAGAATTCAAGAAACTACAGCATGGCTCTCATAAACCCACCACTCTGACATTCACAAGGAGAAGATTGCAAAAAACATTAGACAACCTCATTCTATATACTCATCTTTATCAAAGTTGAAAAATTAGAATTGCTTCTCAGATTGCAATAATAACTTCAAAATTTCTATGCAGAATCAGTGTTCTAAAAATCTGATTAATAAGCCGATTAATCGGCTGATTAATCCTCTTCGTTGGCAGTCCGCTTAATATTACATTAAGCGCTCTGATTATGCGCTTGGGCAATTAATCGGGTCCAAAACAATTAATCCCCGATTAATCTCCAATTAATGCCCGATTAATCTGATTTATTCTCAATTAATCTGATTAATTCCCGATTAATCTGATTAATCATTTAGGCATTTCATATGTTTTTTATTTGAATACTTATCATTTTGTGTGTGTTGGATCGCTAAATGGTTCAAGTTGTGATGTTAATGATTTGATAATGATCTTTTATTAAATAGTAGATGAATTATGATATTTTATTATTATATATTTTGCATAAAGTGATACTTATGTTTTATTATTTTTGATTATTTTTCAAATTAACTTATTTTGCAATTTTTCTCCATCATTCTTTAACGCTCATTATTTTGATTCATAAAATGACTAATTCTTTTATTTATTTTATTTTGCAGGTAAGTTCTTTGATTTATATTTATATTGCAAAATTTGAAATCTTGAATTGCTAATGCGAAGAGATAAGTTCTCTTACTTTTTTTTTTTACTATTTATTTATATTGTCTTGTTGTTCATCATATCATGGTTTATAACTTCACATCTAGATATTGTCTTGTATAATATTTAAGCGTTTTCAACAATTAATTGTACATATTCATATGTAATTGTCTATAAATATAATTAAATATATTTAAATATTCAAAAATGATTAATCCCCAATTAATCTGATTAATCCCCGATTAATCTGATTAATCATTATTCAGTGTTGGATAGCACGAATAATGAAACTGATTTTTAAAACATTGTGCAGAATAATTAAAAAAGCACTCGTACAAACCCCCCTATAATCCATATTATGCATATACTTCTAAAACAATACACTTAATTAAACCTACTAGAAAAATTGAGAAAGGTCTTGCCTACAGTTACTTGGTATAAGCATGCCTATAGAAACCAAAAAAAACAAGGTTAACCATACAGAAACCTACTAGGAAAAATAGGCAAGTACGTAGGGATGAGGAAGACAGTTCCCTGCTAAGGATATGAATCTCTGATATATTATAGAGAGAATGAGATTAAAAGAAATTAATTTCAGATATCATATTCTACATCCCTCCAATTTTCTATCCTTGAGAAATCTGCGATGCTTGATTCTTGCATCATCTCACCACTTTCTACATATTCAGACCTAACTGCTTCACTCTGTTAATCTTTATATTGAGCATTCAAGTTTAACATTTTCTTATGCAAATATATGCATGGACCTTAACCACAATTATAACTCTAGTGACGGAAGTAATACTCGTATATTCCAACAGTTTCAAATTAAAATAACATGTTCATCATATATGATGAAGATGAAATAAAAATAATGAATTTGATACTTTATGGATATGAAAGTGTGATTATCTTTTATTTCTTCGGATATGAAAGTGTAATTACCCTATATTTCTTCCTACTTTATACACGAGATAATACAAGGTATTTACTTTTACCTATAGTCATATACTATTTACATAGTCTATACACTACACAACAGATATTGGAAAAGTAAACAAAAAATAATAGTGATGCGCTTGGAGAGCCATAGGCCATCATGTTGTATAACCTAAACTTAAATCTAAGTACTAAACTTAAATCAAAGTGCTATTTAGCACATCATAATTCAAATTTCTAGATAGCCAAAATCAACTATATCTGAACAATAACCACAAACAATAAGTGTTGGCTCAAGGGAAAATCTAGGTGTATAGTATATATTTAATTTCAGTGTTTATTGTGGTATGGGAAATGGCAAGCTAATATAGGGAATGGTTAATGCAAATGACTGGAAATATTCCAAAACAGCAAGGCAACAGACATATGCCACACCTTAGATAATAAATGAAGGCAGCATGTTGATGTAAGGATAGACTTCATCGGGCACACATCTATCGACATTAGTTTTTTTTTTTTTTTTTTTAAAGGAAGACATCTAGATATCTAGTGCATATAAATTGTTCTCCCCAATGTATAGTTCACCTTTTCCTATTATCTATTAAGTTATATCAAAACTTTGCAAGCTGTAGTATCATTCCTCCTAACAGGCCATGAGCCTTATGACCCGACCCAATCAAGCTCACATTACTGAACCTCTTTAGAGGCCCTCTCCTCAACACTAGGGACCTAAACGAATCAGGTCACGTGAACATCAGTGTCCACAAAAACTAGGTATCTCAGAATGTATAGTTCTGCAATCACATCACACATCACCAAAGTAAGTACAATGACTGAATATTAGTGGCTCGGTACTGATTGTTTCCGCTCATAAAACATCTGAGATATATAAGACACTACTACCTAGTAAAAACTGATGTGTCCATCAGTGTAATGCATTGACCTTTATATATCTCAAAATATACTCACAAAACGATGTGCGCTAATAAATCTTTGGCAGGTATTAGATTATTTTACAAATAATTTTACTCTAAACTTCAACCATATATTAAAAAAACTGAGAAATCTATAATTGTAAATGTCAAATATACGGTCACTCAAACAAACAAAAATACAGATGTTTCTTTGTGTCATGATCTACAACTATTGTGGCCCACACCTCACATCTTTCAAAATATGCCACTTGTTTGTATCCACAAATAAGTATTAGACTAGAAATGTAAATGAAGCTCGATTTTCTGAACCGAACACATTTCAGTATTTGCTTGGAGACGTGAACTCAAAAATTATCTCATATGAAAGTATATGACGGGGAATTTTCAAAACAAGCGGTTAAAACTAAAACTTTCAGTTGAATAACTTCAAGGGTTGTATTTGATTATCTTTATAGCTACTGGAATTTGAAAATCATAAATATTCCTGCACTAGTGTTCTCATCATAACACATGTAAATAATTTTTTTCTGACTATTAGATATTTGAACTAAGGTAGTTATCTAGTTTTGGTATAGAAGCTAAACAATAAATAACAGTATGTCAAAAGAAGCCATGTCAAGTTCATCAAGTACAACCATCATATAGACCACTATTAACTTCATTTTTTTCAATATTAACTTAATTTTAGTTGACATTTTAATAATTTTAAAAAATGGCAAGAAAATTAATATCATCAGTATTCACCATTCAGTATATCCCACCAAATGCATCAAAGAACTAGGATTCAAAAATTAGAAAATCAATAAATTAATCTTTAGCTGCCTACGCAGAGAAACAGAACACATTTTCTGCATTCACATTCACACTGCAAGGAACAATTAAAGCCCAATAAATTACACTCACACTGTCTCCATCCCAATGTCATGGCACAGATTTTGAAGAGACAAATCCAGGCTAGAATGACACAAAGACTTGGGATATACTGTAGTATGACCCGCACGAGCATGATGCATTTGCACAATGTTTACAGTAACATTACAAGTAGAAGCATGAAAACAATAAAAAAAAAACAGTCACATCAATATAGTAAATGACCCCATAATTTTGTGATACTTGTCAATTAGAAGCATCCACGGCTTAAAAAGATCCTATCATCTCTAAAGGCCACATTAGCTGCTTCTATCTTCAAACAACAAAATGATCAACAAAACATCAAAGCATCTCTAAAAAAGGACAGCTTTAAGAAACTGTGTTCCATTTCTGCTACAATATTTATTATTGTAGGAAAACAACTGAACAATGTAATATTAACATTCAAACAGTTTATCTGCAGAATAAATAAATACTGCAGGCAGAAGTAGGCCTGTCGATGGGTTGGGTTCGGATCGGTACGGGATTTATCAGACCCATACCCATTTTACTTTTTAGGTACCGGACCCGACCCGATTACCCGAGGGTCTAAAGTCATTGTTCCTATATCCATTAGTCCAGGTCCAGACCCAATTACCCGACCCAATCTGATTATCATAACATCATTACGAATACACAAAAAAAAGTCAAGCAAAATTCAATCAACAAATATAAATATTAAGAGCACTTCCACCGGCTCAGCCTTTTGCATGGGCAATGCTAGGGCTCACACGAAATCTTGCAAAAACAACTTCTTCAATAGTGGACTCTACAGTGCCCGATTTTAAGCACAGGCAAGGGGAGCCCGAGCTCAAGCCTGGGCTAAAATCACTATAGCAGTGATTTTTTGCTAAAAACCCACAGTTGTGCCGTTTGCCCGGGCACACGATAGAAGTGCTCTAAGAGTCTACAACATTCCAAATAATGCATATTAATATATTATTATTAATTAAATAGGTACGGGTTTTAATCGGGTACGATTCAAGTAAAACCAGATTCGATCCATTTATTAATTGCATAATTGGGTCCAGGTCCAAAACTGTGGGTATAAAAGTCTTAACCAGATAATTGGGTCTACTGTAGGCTGAGTGAGGTCCAGGCCCAACCCATTGACAGCCTAGGCAGAAGTATGACATCATAGAAGTAAGCCATATGACACTCATATTTCTCAGTAACATCAATGCAAAGCAGGTACATACAACACAATAAACAAGAAAAAAAACATGGCAAGGGGGAGAAGGGGAGTTGAGCTCAGATATAAAAACTCAAATTCTAAACATCAGAATACTAGTAAAATAATTGTCTGACTTTGTCAAGGCTATAGACAGCTCATTGTTAGATTGTTATATAAAAAATCACAACAACGATCAACGTGAAGTTCAATCCAGACAATTCAGGATATATCCACTACATGCCAAATTACTAAAAGCTCAAAACATTTATTTTTTTGCCTTGAAAATAAAAATATATTTTTGAACTGAATCTACTAGTCCTGGTTTAACTACTGAAAATAATGGATTAACCAATGCAAGATTAATACAGTCTCAGTCAAGAAGCTATACCCTTGCGATAAATTCTATTCACTCTCTTAATAATATTCTGTTCACTCTCTTAATAATATATTATTGTATAGAGGACCAAATAAGCCCAAGGATCATGTACTCACGTGTAACAAAGAAATCTTTTTAATACAATGAATCAAACTAAAGATAGTAACACAACTTATTAGGAAAATATTTTGAACTTCTGGCCCTATCAATAGTGATCTAGGATTCTAGATTTGCATCCTTATCCTTGTGCAAAATCTTCTCATAATAAATTAAAATGTAAATACCATATTTGGCCTTGACAAAAAAGGATCCACTTTATGGAAATGAAAGGAAAAAAATCATATATATATATATATATATATATATATATATATATATATAGGAAAAGTGTTCCTAGTAGGTCTCCTTAGATTGTAACCTAAGGAAACGGCTTAAAACTCCAACATCCCGATTTTTTTTTTCACGATCCGACCGCACATTATCATATTCATGTTATAAGATGTATGCATATAAAAAATCGCGTGATTTGAAGTTTGTTTTACTATATTTCTTTTGGGTTCAAACATTAACGGTTTTTAAACAGTAGAACAAAATAGAACGATTAGATCAATGAGTAAATGAAATTCAAATCATGTGATTTTTTATATGTGTACATCTTATAACATGAATATGATAATGTGCGGTCGTATCGTGAAAAAAAATTGGGATGTTAGAGTTTTAAGCCGTCTCCTTAGATTACAATCTAAGAAGACCTACTAGGAACAAACTTTAAAAAAAAATCACAATCTTGAAAACAAGAAGAACAAACTCTAGTCTCGCTAAGTTCCTAAACCTAAAAGGCATTACTCCTACCAAATTGAATTCAAATGCTTTTGGGATGAATAATATATCCCTAAAATTTCATACATCTCCCAAATTCACTGATAAGCTCAAGCTTTTGCAGCAAAAATTCCAATCAATAAACTCGATGCGAGCTAATATATCTGATACTATTAACAATTCTTCTAAAGCTTTTTCCCTCTTATATCTTTCACTTCATCAATTCTCATAGAACAAACCCAATACTACTGACTGAAAGTAGATCAAAAATCACACACATATCTAAATCTCATCTAAATGGAATCAGTTGTAGATTCAGCAGAAAGAACACAATAATAACCCGATCAGAACCCTCAAACAACAGATCTACAAATTAAACGTTGTAATCATGCTAAACTATCAGTACAAACCAAACCCTATCTGATCCTACAAAAAAAACCTATCAAACTAACCGATCTAACCCTTCGCTTCATAAAGCAAATCCAAAGCAACCGTCATTAACAAACAAGCACCAATTGCCACAAATCTACTGATCTTTCCAAAATTCGAATCACACAGAGAATCAAGAAGAGGCGAAATCAGAGAAACTCACTGTAACCGTCCTCCACGAGGTAGTTGAAGGTGTGGCCATCGCAGTTGTAGGTGAACTTGTTGTTGGTGGCGGGAAGCTTCTGGAGGCACTGAGACGCGATGCTGGTGAAGTTGCCAGTGAACTCGGTGTACTCGGCGAGTTTCACCGTCCCTCGGGCCACGAAGCTGTAGATCAGCGTCTGTTGCCCCATCTCTCGCTTAAAAACCCTAACCCTAGATTTTTGTTTCTATTAATAGAAACTCGAAGAGACTGAGAGAGAGAGAGAGAGAGAGAGAGAGAGAGAGAGAAGAGAGGGAAGGGGAAGAAGGCGGTCGCCCTTTCTCTCCTCTTTCTGGGGTCAAATAAAATTGGCACGCAGAGAGAGAGAATGGGAATATATGTTGGAGCTTGTCCACGGTTTGAAAATTTTCGGAGGGGTTAATTGAAAATATTTTTGAATCAGAGTTTAATTAAAAGACACTGTTTTCTGATAAAACAAGATAAGCGCAACAATGCTCCTGAAATTTAGCTCAGATCAGAGCATACATGTTAACAAAAAGGAAAATTACATAAACAACTTTTTCAGTAAAACATAAATAGGAAGTGTTTTAGATTTATTTTAACTTGTTTTAGAAAATTCTGACTATAGTCAATTTATCTCTACGATCTCTCTGTTACTATAAAAAAGCACTAACAGCTTAATAGTTTTCGACCACAGTGAATCTAAACTCCTAAATGTTTGTTTGGAATGGAGTCAAGATATAACAAATTAGGTGTGCTTAAAAAAAATTATGGAGTTCGAAAACTCCAGTTATCACTCTCAAAAAATCCAGTCCTACCTCTTTTATTTGATATCCCTTCTTCTCGTTCCAATTCTCTATAAAATCCCGCGCCCTATGCCCATAATTCGCAAAGTTACACCTGAAGTAAAAAAATTCAACGCGTTTGTGTTCACTTGTTCTCCTGGGATAATCCAAGTGAATATTGGATGCTTTGGAGTTTTAGAGGTCACTTGTTAAGAAATATAAATGGTCTTATCCAAAAACAGTTTCCATCTCTGGATGCAAAGATGCACAAATAGAACTACGGAAAGGGTCATGACTCGTGAGTCATGATAAAAAATATTGTCAGGTTTAACAAAACTCAAAAAATCACTACAAATTTGTTACCTGAAGGTCTTTAGGCAATTCCTATTGAGCAGTCACGAGCTTTAATCTTTTTCCTCAACAGTTTCAGCGTCAAAGCAGAAGTTTCCTTTGACTCGCAGGAATATTTAATGCCCCCGCCGTCTCAACTGCCTGCTTTCTAGATAGATATTTTACTTGAATTTTTCAACGCCTGCACATACGACCTCATAGCACAAATACACACATTGTGAAAGTCAAGAGTCTCAAGATGTAAACGTAGTATAATGGTTGTGTTATCATTACAAGCAACGGTAGCGTAATCAAAACCTAACCTCATCAAGTAAACATACCATCCTTGCAACTTAAAAAACTAGAAGTAAACTTTTAATCACCAACAATAAAGCAAGAAACAAGAATTAGATATGGAGAGCCAACAACAAAGCACTTACTAGATGCAAAACTAAATGGAGAGGAACCTACTGACATCACAACTATAGCTAGAAAGAACATGTGCATATTGTTTTAGGCTGTACACGCACAGGAACATCATAAACACAAAAAAGAAAAAGAAGGGAAAGAAAGGAAGGAATCCCAGTACAAATTCTGTTCAGATGACAAAAATAACGAGTTAGGAAAGTAAAAATTAATTTCACAATCGCGAGGGAATGCCAAACCACAAACAACAGCAAAGAACAGGCTCTTTAGATCAGAATTCTGGTGATCAGCACCGGCAGCAGCACAGATCTATCCAGAGCCAAAAGGGAGATTGCAGCGCGCATGATCCACACAACTGCACGATGCGAAGTGCATTTGAAGCCATGGCAAACAGACAAGATCATGGGGATTAGTTCAACGATGATGCCAGACACAATCAGTTTTATCTTCATGTTCTGAAACCACATCTTTCTCCTCATTTTGTGCCCTGCTGCCTGAAATCTTGTGCCTGCAAACAATCATTTGAAAAACATCAGCTTTTTTTTTTTTTTTTTTTTTGCAGGGGCCAACAAGTTAATTAACTGAGTAATGGAAAGTGAATATTCGAACCCGGAAGCGGAGATTCTTAGTTTTGTCTGCAAGGAGCTCGGTTTTTTCTCCCCACGATCAAGAACCTGGAGAAGGCAAGAAAGTGGTTCCATAACATTTTACAGGAACTGTGTCAAGAGCTTAAAAGGTTAGAATAGCCAAACTTCTTAATGCATGCCCAGCAGAGAAGTCAAGTTTCAAGTGAAGTTTCCAGAAAGAAATGTTTTAAATCTGTACCTTTTCACCTGAGCCTTTACCTTTGCAAGCTTTTTCACCGGCAACACACAATATGCTGCAAATGACAAATAAGGATTTATAAGCAGCCCTAATTTTTTTAAAAACTATGCAAAATAAAGATAAGGTAACATATTCAGAGTGAAAGAACACAATATGCTGCAAACAGCAAATAAGAATTAATAAGCAACCTCAATTTTTTTTACAAAATATGCAAAATTAAGATAAGGAAACAAATTCAGAGTAAAATAACACAATATGCTGCAAACAGCAAATAAGGATTAATAAAAGGATCTGTTTTTTTCATAAATCATGCAAGTTAAAAGAGAAAAATACAGATTCCGAGATTCAGAGGGATTTGAAATATATATTAAGGAAAATTGCTGGCCGAGATAATAAGAAACAAAAAAAAATTGCATCAAGTAAATGAGAACAGGACTGATTTGACCCTATAAAAGGAACTTCATCATCATAACCGATCCACCTTTACTTTGACCAGCTGAAAGAATCTTATAGATGCAAATAGATATTTCACAGGGATAAGCAAATATTGAAATACAACATTGGGAGAATGTTGGACAATAAGATTGTTCCCCTAGCCCCATGTTTGGCATGCCTTGAAAGTTTTAAATCATCTTGAGCATTTATTGGGCTTGATGCTGTTTGTTTCCTGCTGAGTAGCAGCAAGCAATTGCATTATAACTGACACTCCTTGAAGGTGAAGCCAATCTACACAATGATAAAGCATTTTGGAACTTCTTCGTGTTTGATGCTAAAAAGGCAGAAATCTCCCAATATGCAGCCACAAGCGCTGCCATGTTAAGAATATTGAAATGGAGCATTGACTCACATAAATGATCAATTCAACAGTTTCCATCTATTTGAATCATCCTAGCAAAGCATTCAAGCAAATCCAGATGGAATATATTAAAGTTAACACTATGAAATACCAAACAAAAATTATCAGAAATTATATTTCTCATAATGACCAATGCATTCATATCATATAATATCTCATCTTATTCTTGGATCCACAGATTTCACCAACATGATATATCATCCTACCAACAAATAATGAGAACAAGGGACATGAGGAGAAATAATAGGGTAGACTATGTTTGAGAAAGTACCCCCTATACATGTGCTTGTGCAAAATTTCTAAATAAAATTTTAAAAATGGAAAGCAAGAGAATACAAAAGAATGAAACAAAAATGATAAGTGTGGGACCTATCAGCCATAAGAAAAATCGAAAATCATGAAATAAACTGCTATCGATCAAACAACAAGAGGGCACCATAGCCTTGAGATTCAAGAGCCCATTAAACTTAGTCACTTCGTAATGATATAACTGTATTAAACCCTAAGGAGTGCTACTGGAGAACAGAACCCCTAAAACAAAAGATAAAAAGAAAACCCTGTAAATATCATGAGATAGCCTAGCATAAAGAAAGGGACCAAACCGTAGTTTCAGAGCATTGACTGATTGCAAGATTAAGTATTAATGATGAGGACATCATGCCAGTTGTCAGTTGTCTTTTCATGCCTTAACTTATTTTGAGATGTTGTGTTTTATTTATCTTTCTTTTAGTATCACATCAGTTATATTCGAGAAGTTCACTTTGTAATAGCCTATATAAAGAGGCTCAACTCAATGAATAAGTAGACAATGAATAACTAAAATTTTTTCAAGTTAAATTCTCTTGAGAGTGCTCTTGAGTTTTGGGTGTGAAGCCCGTGGTGTAAGGGGTGTGAAGCCTGCGTAAGGGGTGCGAAGCCCAAAGTTATCTGGTTCTTTTCCAACTCTAATCTCTCTTTTTCATTTATTTCTTGAAAACCCTAGTTTTTTCTTTTTTATTTGTATTCGAAGATGATTGCAATTTTATATTACATCAATTTGGTATCAGAGCTTTGGTCCCAATCTCCTTCAAATTTCTTCTCTTTCCCAAATCTTATATCTAGATCTAGATCTACTTAGTAAAAAAATCGATTACTATTAGATCTAGATTTAGATTTAGATCTACTTTGTAAAAAAAAAAAGGAAAACAGAAAAATAGAAAAAAACAAAAAAACAAAAAAAAGAAAAAACAGAAAACAAAAAAAATAGAAAAAAAACAGAAAACAAAAAAAAAACAGAAAAACAGAAAAAAAGATTAATGTTCACAGTGCACAGTAATCGACCGATTACTGTTCACAGTGAACAGTAATCGCTTGATTACTGTTCAGTTACTGTTCATGTCTCCTAAAAGTCCCAACATTCGTCCATTCTGAGCTCGTTTCAAGCTTGATTCGAGTCATTTTTGAAGCAGCGGATTCATGGAGAGCAACACTATACATCTACAGCCTTCATATTCTAGTTTAAGCTTCGGTCGTCTGCCAGATTCAGCTCAGCAGATCAGCGCACCACAGTCTAGAGCTTATTTCTGCCGTGACTAGTGCCCGATTTGCGCCATTCTCGAGGTGATATCCTAAGTTGACCTGAATCGTTAACTGTTAGATTACTTGCAACTACTATATGGGTTGCTATAATTTGTTGGTTGAAATGCTATTTACTTTGATCTAGTGGTTGCATCAGCATTTATCACTTCATCATTTTAGAAATGCATTTTTCTTTGCATTTAGAACTTAAACTTTAAGGTATTTTGTTCGTTTAGTGCATACATTTAGTTTAACTGACTTTAGGGTTCTTCATTGCATCTGCTTGTTTGCTTGAGCCATCATGACTAGTCAGCATTATAGGGACCCCTACTTAGACCAGTTATACAACCTCCATCAGGATCATATGTCTGTTCATAATTACATTGTCATATTTAAGGACTTAACCCATCATAGTGAAGTGAGAGAGCACCTTACTGAGACTGCAACAAAGTTTGCTTGGGGTTTACGACTTAAAATAAAACGTGCTATGATTACTGGCCCATATGACTTAGACACTGTTGAAGAGGCCTTTGATGTTGCATTAAGATTGGACTTACTTTCAAAACGCTAGTCAATGCTAAGGCCAGGTGTTCTAAATGTAAGAGATATGAACATTATGATTATCAGTATTCTTCTGAGAGTCAACATATTAGAATTGTGTTTAGTGATAAAGTTGACGTCTCGAGAGTTATTGAGGAAGTCCACGTTCCTCTCAATAGTGTTAATAAAATTGAAGACACAGCAGTTGGTGTCGATACACTAGTTATTGATGAAATTCACATGTCTGGTAGCGCTAGTGATGACGTGAATGAGATAATTGAGCCTGCTATATTGCTTTTGCCTGTTGCATATATTGATGATATCACTAGATCGATAGCAATTTATAATGATACTTACAAATTTGTTGCGTACCCGTATAGTACTTTGCAAGAATTTACGGTTGATAATAAGGTAATTGTTACGAGTCGATGTGAGGCTGTGAGGAAGTTGAACGCTTGGCGTAAAGATTTCAATAGGGCTCTGAAGATGATTGCTTCCATTGCTTACGAGTTAGACAACCTATGAGATCCTAGTATTAGCTACGTCTTCAGCAGGAATGATGTGTCTTGATCTACTCTCTGTGCCTTAATCGAGCTGTCATTTTTAACAGCCCCGTCACTGAGACCAGTTCCACCTCCAACGCCATGGTATCAACGTGACGTGTAATGGTCCCAGTCTTAATATTTTCCATCATCATCATTGTCACTGTTTATGCTTAATCTAATATTGAGATCTCCAATATATTCGGCGGCATTTCCTTTAAACGTGGGGCCCGTTAAAATACAATGCTTCAATTTTGGCTAGCATCAGCTTACTTATGGGTTCACAACATTCCACGCAATATATATATATATATAATCTCGGCATGATTTCATCTACGTCAAGTTTCCAATATTTATTTCAATCAAACCCAGTATGGTAATCCATAAATCTACACATTTCTACTATATTATATCCATAACCTCCATTTTATGAATATGATTCAAAGTCAACTACTCATTAACACAAGCATTTCATACATTACAATGCATTACAAAAGTTTATAGCATGCATTAACATAGAAAATTTTACATAGAATTTCTTAAACAATATACACATAAGAAGAATCATGCCAAAAGTGAAAGTGAACTCCAGTTGTCACCTATCCCGTATATTAGTTTTAGGCGGGTTCTTTGCCTTTATCCATATCTGAAGGTGATTAATATAATAGGGTAAGCTAACAGCTCAGTGAGTAAAATAATATGTATATGTATAATAATTATTTATATCTGTTGGAATTTATTTTGATGATAACAAATGTAATTTATACTATTTTTTTGTATTTTTAGATATTTGTTAAAAATCTTGATCACACACAGTAAATAGTCTTAATAGTCGACTTGACCCTTCTTATAGTCGACAATACAGTTGCTAGGCGATTTATCCTAAATCTATAGTCGACTAAGTCCTATCCAAAAAAAAGATATACACTCTCTATTTGTTCACTGTAATCAATATTATCGACTACCCTATTATATAAGTTGACTAATAGTAGTTTTTCAGAAACTTGCATATCTATATTATATAACTGTAGTCGACTAACTCAGTCAAAATTGCCTATCTAGTCGACTACTCCATGTCCTAGTCGACTATAACAGTTTCTGACTGTTAAAGAATCTCCTATAGCATTAGCATGTATTTTTCCATCTTAGCTGCATAAGAAATAAAATAAGTTCAGTTTTATCATTAACACACTTGTTAAAACGTGACAGTTAAACTCTCCTTCCCGGTTAAACCCAGTCCCTTCCTCCAATACGTTATTCAACGTGATATTCTCCCCTCAGGTCATCTCCAGTTTAACCCGGTCCCTTCTTTCAATATGTTATTCGACGTAATATTCTCCCCTTCAGTCATCTCTGGTTCAACCCGGTCCCTTCCTCCAATAATTAAGAAATATAACTTTTATGCAATTGCAACGTGCAAGGGTTCATAAGAAAATATCAACATAAAAGATTGTCATAATTTGCAACCTCACATTATGCTAACATTATGGAAGTCATTAACGTGTATAAGTAACAACTTGCTAAATTAACAACGTGCAACTCTTTTCAAAGTAACTAACACATTGTATCATCTTAATTTGTGTGTAACCGTATATATGCATAAAATTAGGTATTATGTTTATTCATAAAATTATTTCTTTCGAAAGGCATATATTTGACTATCGTGAATACACACAATAAAAGTTTATCAATCAAGCGTAACGGTAAGCATACATGAGATTACCAATTGCCTACATCATGTGAATGGATAAACATGTGTGGGATTTACTATAACATACACACATAAGTTAGCCTATTATATACAAGAATATGTATAAATGAGACTAGCTAATACTTACACCCATGGGATTATCTACTATGTATAAAGGTATGCATACATAGAAATAGCTACAACATATTTACCATAGGGTTGTCTATTATGTACACTTAAAGTCTAGAAACCATGTACATGTGTTATCGTTCACACTCACATACACTTATAACTTAATAAATTTCAATTTACTTTAAACTTGATAACTACCTACTATTGTTTTAGAGTTTGGATGTTCTACTCACCCTTAAAGAGATTACCCCTGATTAACAAACTTGTTTTACCGGCTATATTAGAGTCTATAAGATCATAACATCATTAGTAGTCTATAAATGAAAAAGAGTAAGAATGGTGTAGTAGGCCTAAAGATTGCTTACCTTATTCAACCAAAAATCACCCTCCTATCTTGCTAACCTAGGTCAATATTATCTTCAAGAAATTAATCCCTCTAAGGTGATGTTAGATCACCACTTTTTCATGCTCTAGTAGGTTTTTAGAGAAAATAACATAGGCTTAGGAAAGCTTTTTAGCAATTAGGAAGGAATGGGGGGAAGAGTGAGTGAATGAGTGAGAGAGTGAGTGAATGGAAGAATGGAGGAGGGAAAGGGCGCATGCTGGCTGCCCTTGGCTGGCAGCAAGAAGAAGGGAGGGGGGAGATTTTAGAGGAGTAATGAAGAGAGAGAGTGTGAGTTGCTAAATGAAGATCTTCTCTCATTTTTAATCTTATATACATCAACCTCCTACAAGGAGATCATGCCAAGTGCCTCTTAAAATTATTACTCCATCCCTCCACCTTACTCCTATAGGTAAGGCCCTATACCCCTTCATTATGTATTTGTACCCCACAAGTATGATAGGAAGTATGATACGAAGGAAGCCAAAGATACATCATACATGTGTATTTATACATTTATACACAACTTTATATTTATATGTATAGGTATAAGGATTTAGTGTAGAAACCATTCATGAATTCTTGTCCCCATATCATACCCCTAAGATGATATAGAGTCTCAAGTGTATTACCCGATAACCAAGTATCATTGGTCATTAATACTGCTTTGAGATCAAAACTTACATTTTAGATTCTAATATTGACAAAAATAGTTATGCATCACATTGTCAATAAAATCATCTAATTTAACATAATGTTAGTATATAAGATATTAACTGGTCATTAATTAAGGTAAGTGTTACATGACGTACCAGTGATGCTGTCATAACCACCACCTTGGCCGATTGAGGTGCTTCATGAGGAGAATCCTCACTCGACAGGATCAGGTTTCTCCCACCTCGGGGGAATTGATAAGGACATCACGCCAGTTGTCTTTTCATGTCTTAACTTATTTTGAGATGTTGTGTTTTATTTATCTTTCTTTTAGTATCACATCAGTTATATCCGAGAAGTTCACTTTGTAAGAGCCTATATAAAGAGGCTCAACCCAATAAATAAGTAGATAATGAATAATTAAAAAAATTTTCAGTTAAATTCTCTTGAGATTGCTCTTGAGTTCTGGGTGCGAAGCCCGTGGTGTAAGGGGTGTGAATCACGTAAGGGGTGCGAAGTCCAAAGTTATCTGGTTCCTTCGTCAACCCTAATCTTTCTTTTTCATTTTATTTCTTGTAAGACCCTAGTTTTTTTTCTTTTTTTATTTGTATTCGAAGTTGATTGCGATCCTGTATTACATCAATGAATTAAAACATCCAAAACACTACTTCAAATCTATCAGGATGCTTAGGTGTCAAAGTCTTCAAATGGTTCTGGGCAAAAATCTTTGCCATGATTCCTATGGTCGTGTGCATGTTCAACTGCTATCCCTCTAAAAGCAGCTCCTCAACTATATTTAATTTTTATTTTTGAAAAGGGTTTAAAAAAAAACTTTCTTCACCTACGCGGTTAGACCTACATAAACATGGGTTGAGGATGAGTTATAGGATAAAAGTGAAGAAGCTACTAGGATTAGGGGTAGACCTACATGAGCATGGTTTAAGGCACTGAAAAAGGAATTGACCCATAATAGAGCTGAATAGACAAAACTGATTCATGTAGGCTCCAAAGGTTTGGTGACGAGGCACTGTTGCTGCTGTTGTTACTGCATCACCCAGCACCAATATTCAGGGTGGGAAGAGTAAAACTGGAAAGTTGACTAATGCAATTACTAATGCAGTCAGCAATGATAGTCATGTTTATATAGAAAAATTGAATCAAAGTAGTTACCATTTTATCACCATCAACATACTTATTTGTATCCAACTTCGAGCTATAGATACAAACTACAACTACAATATGAGGGATCCTGTTGCAATGGTAATCATTCTGGCACTAGTTTCATTAACAGGTTTAACAGCTTTACAGCTAGTCACTATGCTGTTGTTGGACACAATTCCATTGACATGTCGAGCTTGACAATGCATACTCTAATGCGTCAGCAGCACTATAAACCAAATAGATTAATGAGTTTGGTTGATACGAATAACCTCATAGTTTCTCTGCATTGTTACATATAACTTGGGAAATATGTCTTTAATACAAGTTGCAGGCAGGCATACATATCATCCTGATAATATTTATAGTAACAGAAATGCCATGAAGCAAATTGTTTTGGCATTCAACTATCCAAGGAAATGCCAAGAAACTGGTTGCCCACTATCATCACACAAGAACAAGACAATTTAAAACACCTTGACATGAAACCATTATAAGGATATAATGAATGAAGAGAAAGTTTAGTTCTATAATACTATAAGCTCTCAGATGAACTGCATGGTACAAAAAGTGATTCACCTAACCAGGAAGAAATAAGAAGTTAAAACTTTTAGTTACCACTGCTTAAGGCGCTAATGGTGTAACCAAGTAAGTCAAATTTTCTGTAAAATTTTGTTCGATCATCCATGATGCATTCTAAATGAACAATTAATTCATATCAGAACAGTTTGTCTTCCAACTATTGTGAATATTATTAATAAGTTATCTTCCATTTAACAGTTTCTCTTATTTGAGGAGAGAAATGAAGCATTAAAATCCCTGCATCAGATGCTTCATTGCATCATGGTTGCATGCATTATTGGAGGTGCCCCCCTATTTATATAGCTCCCTCTCTATGGAAATGGGGTGTGGGTTTGTTTTGATGCTTGGTTTATTGTTCTGAGTGTTGTTAAGCGATAAATAGGAACAAGTATTGTTGCGGCATCAAAATAAACTCAATATCTTTAGCCACTCTCCCATAAACTACCCCATAAATTCAATGAAAAGTGAGTTTTAAATGAAATTCTACATTCTATGTAAAGAAACTAATCTGAAAGATTATATAAAGAAAATAATATTGCAAGTTTATGATGGAATTAGTTCATATCATTGCAAGACTATAAAAAATAGAATATTGCCAAAGAATTTTTTATTTATAGCATTGCAGTATTCTAACCAGAGAAGCATAGGAATGACAATAATGCATACTCATTTGTACTCTGTAACCTTTGAATAATCTACTGCCCAGGAAAAAAAAAAAAAAAAGGTAAAAAGTTATTAACTTGGCAATAATTGCAGCTCCAGGAGTATTGTCGAGCTGCACCCTACTACTCTTTCTAAAGCCATTGCTCTTCTCAAATCTACCAATGCAGAGGGGGAACAAAATTTCTCCCTAGTCAGAGGGAAATTTGAAATTCAATAGCTATGCAACAGTATTTTTTCCTAAACCACAAAATCCACACATAAGCAAATGCAAGAGACGATGATCTACCATACAAATACCCTCTACAACCAGAGAGACGATACATGTTTAGGCCACACTTTAATGAACATCAACTTCGTAGACACATTAACCATGAAATGACACCTCCAGTACAATAAGACAACTCAGAGCACATCCTCTATAAGTAGAGTGATGCACAATGAGGGAAACTTGTGCAGAGAAAGTGTTTGCTAAGCGGATAGTATACACCGGAAATGCCCTATTAGCACAATACCTGTGAATGCAAAATATGAGCATTGATAAAAAGCAATAGAAGGGTCGATTTGTCAAGAAGAACAATGTCTGCCCCCTTACAAATTGTTATTATACATTTACACTAATTAATAGTTTCCTAAAAGTGACTTGGAACATATCTTATATACAGTGCTATTCACATGTGTGATGCAGTTATAAGCTTCTATGAAAAATTCTATCATGTAATGTACCTTTTAAGCAGTATTAATGAGAATACTTAAAATGCACAAAAGATTATTGCATAGGCCTGCACAAAAAGCAAAACAGTTTTCCAAAAAGTGGAAGTAACTTCTAGTAAGATCAATGGAAGGCCTAAAATAGCGAACTGTACTCAAACTACTTGCTTAGAAAAAAATATTCCCCTGGCTAGATGCCACACCCACCATGTTTTGCTGAAAATGAAAAAAACACTAAGAGAATTCTCATTCTCAAGACATACTAAGCAAATTGGTGTATGAACCAAGTCAGACATTTAATCAATATCTTTGAATTTTCACCTAACAAGAGAAAATTACCCATGAAGAGAAATTGCTAAAATCTTCTAGTTGTCATCATCGTCATCAAATCTTCTTTCCACCAAAATAGGATCAGCTATGAAGTAAAATAATGCGTGGAGAAGGCCCCATAGGATTTTTAACAAAAATTTCGAATTGCATGCCAACCCTTTCCTCGTCAAGGGAACTATGACAACAGAGGAACTCGTGATAAAATACATTACATTAGCTTCCAAATTCTACAACCTACCAAGAAACTACCCACGTAACAAATGAGCGAAATACCCAAAACCGCACATGCAGGCTACACATGTCTGAAAGATTCAATCTTTTTCTTAAAGGAACAATGTCTAATCCTAGAAGATCAGCCTAGCAGTGACATACATAAACTACAGAGCGTTAACAATAATTAATTTAATAAAGCAACACATCCAGCATCCTGGATGGCCAATTTCACATTGCAAGGACAAAAGATTTCTTTCAGGATTAAATCGAAACATGGTCAGAAGAATGCAGCATCGGGAAATTTGGTTCTCATTCAAAATTGAACCATTTCTGCAAAATTTAGCTGCATATATTTAGTTCCAACCTAACCATTCCATATTTAATAGCTTTCTGCTAAAAGTATAAATGAGGAGATCAATTATAGGAACACATTATCATTATCATCGATATTATTACATTCAAGAAGCTTTCAACATAGGTTATAAATTAATTTCATGAAATTGTAACATTTCATGCCAAATCTCATGTGGATCAACTAGCTCTACAGATCGTCAACAGAAAACCTAGATCCAACAATATAACGCCCTCACAATCCTAAATCGCCCTCAAAAGTCCAGCCCTAGAAATATACGCATCACATTAATCACAAATCAATCAGACCAAGAACCGATCTCAACAAATCAATGAAGTCTAGACGAAATCTAAGCGAAAGAGAGATCAAACGAAGGCGGTATCGGAGAGACTCACAGTATCCGTCCTCGACGAGGTAGTTGAAGGTGTGCCCACCGCAATTGTAGGTGAACTTGTTGGTGGTGGTGGGAAGCTTCTGGCAGCATTGGGACGTGATGCTAGTGAAATTGCCAGTGAACTCTGTGTACTCGGCGAGGACCACCGTCCCTCTCGGGCCACAAAGCTGTGGGTCAGCGTTTGCTGCCCCATCCCTCGCGCGCGCCCCCAGGAAACCCCAACCCTAACCCTAGATTTCCATTCTATTATTGCATAGAATTCTAGATGCAAATGAAGAAGATAGCAGCAGCAGCAACACGGTGTTGAATGGACAGAAGAAGAAGCAGGGGAGCAAGGTGACTCTGTCTGGATTGCTCAACTTCATCGACGAGCTGTGGTCGGCGTGTGGGGGTGAACAGATCACCCTGTTCACGACCAACCATGTCGAGAAGCTCGATCCGGCGCTGATTAGGAGAGGGGGGATGGACTTGCACATTGAACCGTCTTGCTGCAGCTTCCAAGGGTTCAAAGTTCTGGCCAAGAATTACCTGGGGATTGAATCGCACCCTCTGTTTGAGGTGATCGGCGAGCTTATGGGAGAAGTTAACATCACCCCTGCCGATGTTGCAGAGTACCAGATGCCGATGCTCGGGCTTGTCTTCATGTTCTTTGTTCGCACTAAGGCGGCCAGGGAGATTGCGATGAGAGCCATCGGCAAAGAAGAGGAGATACTCAGTGATGATAATGGAGCTGGAGAGAACAATGGGAGCGAAGAAAGCATGTGAAAGGAAAGCAAGCAGACAGTGACTGAAAGTAGAACTTCAAATGTAATAGTTGTGCCATAGTCCAAAACAAGGGAAGAGAAAAATTGCCTCCGCTCATAATATCATGTTAGTTGAGACACAGTGCTGGTTCTCAGATCACTTCTGTGATAGGATGCAACATTTCAAGCCCGTTACAATTTATCAGATTGCACAACTAATATCATATCATTTGAGGATATTAACAAAAAATAATGATAAGAATAACCTAAAAACATAGTGAAATTATTAAGAGAACAATGATAATATTCACTTGTACGAAGCAAACATAAGAGGATGCCTCTTCATCTAAAGAGAGATTGCATATGTACAAGTTACTACAGTTTTACAGGAACAAAATATACCAATAAGCGTGCAAGCATCCACGAGTAATCATAAACTACAAGTCTACGATTACCATCGAGACAGTAGCTCTGAAAACAAACATTAATTCTGTAGTTACTTCAACAAAAGTACATTAATACAGTTTTTCAGTGTTTTCATGTCCGTTACGACCATGGACCACAGAACACACAAAAGAAGAAGACGCGAAGAGTACATTTATCTCCAGTAATGCTAGAAGAAGGAGACTGCCCAACTGTTCAATATATAATAATTATATATATGCATGACTATATAGACAGAACAGCTCCAAGATGGAGATAGTATCACATTAAGACATACTTCTTCGGATTCAGGAGGTGACGTGAAGACAAAATAACCTACAACCATCGACTTGATTCAGCCTGGTACGTGTTCTCGTTATTGCGGATGAATGAGGAAGGGATGCTTGATTCCATCACATTCATGTGACTCTCTCAAACGCACCACCAACCTGCATGTGTAGCCATTCTGTTGCTGATCCTTGATCATATTCCCTTGGGGCCTGCGAGCTGAATGCCAAGCTAGGAGTATCGTATGCCTGTGCTCTAAACTGAAAAGAGAATAGGAAAATTGAGAGAAAAAAGAAATGTTAGACCGTGCCCGGCTAAAACACAGACGGATCTGATGATATAAATATATCCATAGTGTGTTCGGAGATGCGTGAACTGCACTTGCCAGAACATCATCCTGGCGCAATTGAGTCCAAGCCTGACTTGGCCCTCATTGGCCAGCTAATCTGCAGACCTGGAAAACAGCTAGCTGTGATCCAAATCTCAGTAACCTAGAGCTTAAGTGTGCGGCTCCATAATAAACTTATGTGCATATGAAAGAAAATGGCTGTGTAAGCATTCAAACCATTTGGCTTACATCTTTTGGGGGGAAGCCTTCAACCCCAGAATTCACCCCGGAATTGACAGCTTCAAGCTTCATGGATAGGAACTGCAAAATCCAACAATTGCAGTGGTTCAGACACTGAAAAAGACAAAGGACCAAAAGAATGGTTAAGAATTGCAAGGATGCATGCCTCAACTTGACGCTGTAGTGCTTGGATGTAATTGATAATCTCATCAAGAACTGATGCTTTTCCGATTACCTGCTTACGGAAACAATCTGGTCAAGGACATTCTTCAGAAAATCTAAATAACAATTTAAATGATGTTTTATACCTTTATATCGAGTAATTGTTTTTTTTTTTTATATTTCATTCAAAAATAATGCAAACATGAGAAAATTAGTATTGCACCTTGTTACATCCAGGAACCAGATCTTGAAGAATCTTCATCCGTTCACTTATCTTTTCTCTCCTAGCCTGTTCATAAACGGATTAGTCATGGAGATGATTATATTCAGTTGCATAACTTTATATGCCCTCCCTCCATATAATATGCTGAATAAGTACCAACAGCCACAATATCTATAAATTTATTTTTAATTTATTTCTAATCACCCTATAGAACTTCCAAAAAAGAAGAGTAGAGAAAATGAACGCTACAGTGAACAGGTACTATAATGAGTAATGTAAGTATGCTTACTCTCTCAGCAAGGCTATGACTGTCAGTTGCTTGACCCCTTCTTGCTCTCACATGGATGTAATCTTGTTTTGGTGCTTCTGAGGGCTGGGTATTTTGATCTGCAGGCTTGTTACATAATCCAGAACTTGCCTCTGCCTCAGTTTTTGATTCACCATTTTCATCTCTAGATTTCATTCCCTTGAGACGCTTGGCTTCAGTGTCGGTCTGCTAAAAATAAAAGTCTAGATCATTAATATATAGTGGGAGGACAAAATTCACACCCAATTAAGATTATGCTCAGTGAAAGAAAACTAATGCATCTCCTAAACACTAAAAGTTCAAGATCTCAAGGCTCAAGAATAACTACACCTAGTGCTCATAGCTATATTATGACTTGAGGGCAAAGCAGTCTATGAAAACTGAAACTGTTTTATATTCAAGGTACACAAAGTATGAATCATACAATTTTCCCCAAAATAATAATAATAATAATCAATTTTGAAAAGTAAGGATGAACTCCAACAGACCCAATAAATTTCCTGTTATTAGACTATATACATGACAAGATAAATTTAAATATTGGATATTCAAGAAGATAAGCTATTACTTCACCTGGCTTAATCTCATTCACTAAGTGTAGTGGTCAGATTTTGACCCTCATCAAGATCAGGAGACGTGTCTGGACACCTGAAGGCATCGCTTCTCTGCCAGTGGGCCCAGCTCACATACAAGCCTAACATGGGCCCAAGAAGAAAGCCTCAGACCTCGTCTCAAGCTCACATCTGATCAGACATCACTCACTCGGATCCATTACTCAACTGGAGCTACGCGACTCTCCGGAACGCCAATAATCAATACAATGATCCTTTCCAATCAGTACAAGATCCTTCCCGGAGCCACCCAAGGCTCCAACACGAAGACCCACCGAAGTCTGCTACTCCTGCTTACAACCGGATGGCACGATCCCTGTGATTCGCGGATCCAGCTACGTTACCATATCATCCCACGTTCTAAACGATATAACGCTCATATATCAATGCAGGCTGTTGAATAGTTGAGGATATCTCTACATGGCGATCCCAACAATCAAGCGGCGCGATCTGTACGGTTACAAGGGATCATAACGTGCAAATCATGCAGTTATGTGCATAGAAAATGACAGCTCAGACGGGTTAAATACATCTCCGAGGTCGGCTTCTAACTACTACATGAAACCCTAAAGATTGTAATCACAAGATCACTTTGCAGAATTTATTGTAACCCTCTGATATTATAGTGAATTCTCTCCCTTCTGTGGTTTTTCCCTTTAGGGTTTTTCACATAAAGTACTTGTTGTTTGCGACTGCTTTCGCTTGTCTATTTATTTACAATTCGTGATGTGGAGAAATTCTCTGAGAATTTTCTTTCACAATAAGTAAATTAACTGGTATGATAAAAAGAACAAAATCATCCCTTCCAAGTACCAGGGCCAACTGACCAAGTGAATTCTGAGAGGATATTCTCTTACATTGCAACATGCGCACACGCGGGCGTGCAGAGAGAGAGAGAGAGAGAGAGAGAGAGAGAGAGATTCAGATGTAGTAGCTTTATATGATAACTACCTTTTCTAGTACATCATTTTCAGATGAACATTCCTTTAAGAGATGGGCAGGATGATTTCTAGTTGGATCATGTTGGGAAGAACTTGTTAAAACTGATTTAAATAGCATAGAGGCTACTATTTACCCTACTTACTGAGAATTAGAAAGACATGACAATTTTCTAGTTGGGGTGGGAAGAAGGCATGCTCTAGTGATTTGGATAGCATGAGGAAAAGAGGTTTTGGCTAAAACTGAGGATCAAATTGTTGATGCTGTAGGAAAGAGGTGAACTCATGACATTACAGGAAAGAAAAGCAGAGAAAGATGTCTGTGAATGACATATTAGGATGGTGGTAATAATGGCGATAGTGGATTTCATAACAATATTATGGTGATTCATAACGGAATTTAAACTTGGAACTACTGGAGGCACGCATAACATCAATGGGGTTTTGTTGGATTAGGTGTCTAAGTCATAACTATAATTGATAGCAGCATAGTCCTTTTGGGTTGCCCTCGAGATTCAAAAATAAGTATAACTAAAAGGAGAACAAAATTTCCTTTGGGAAATTAGTCCCACATTGGTGGGATAAGAAAACTGGAGGTTATCCAAGGCTATAAATAGGACCTTAGGGATTCATTCTAATTCACTACCTCTTGGCTTGAGTATTAGCCTCCTTCTTTCTCCTCTTGGAAGAACTCTTTGATAGTTCATCCATACTTAGTTAAATTTTTGAATCGTTGGGTGTGATTCCATCAGAGGCACGACATTTGTGGTGCTTGCTTCCAAGAGATCTGAAGGGATAATTTTAGTTGTTTACTATAACAACTAAAAGGTATGTAATTATATTTTTCTTCTGTAGTAATTTTAATTAATTACTGGGATATTAGGATTCTTTTATGTTCAAAGTTATAGGTTCAATTGTGAAAACATAGATCATGTTTTAGGTTGCATGCTCCCTTAAAAGTCTAAGTTTGTTTGTAATACCTAAAACCCATCAGTGGTATCAGAGCTTGGTTTGTTTTCAATGAATTTGCTATAATTGTTGAATTGATAAGGTAACTGCCTATATAATGGTAGATGTATGAGTGTCCACTCTCACCCACCACTTCCTTGATTAGTGGAGGGTCATTAACTGAACGGGTTTGATAGGACTATATATATTGATTCTCATTAAAAGTATAATGATAATAAAAGGTAACTAAATTTTATTTAAATCCCAATCTTAGTTACTTTAAGAAAAAATGTGAAATTGTATGCTAACCATGAAATTGCACATTACACCTTATAAGTCATTAGTGGTGCGTGTGTGGTTAACCAGCACACTAATAGGGCTAATAAAGAGCAGTAATGGGTATCTTATAAATTGTTATTGTTGATGGAGTGTGTGTGGTTTACCAGCACATCAATTGAGATGATAAATGACATGAAGGTTACCAAGCACATTTGCATGGTTATTCACATCTTGTTTGTGATCCTCGGTATCCCAGTCACAAATGTAAGAGCATAATCTGAGATTAAACATGCCATTGAATAGTTTCAATGAGTCTCAAAAGACATACCTGTATGAAATTTGCAATTAGATTACGGCATCCCTTTTCTAAGTTGTGAATTTCATAGTTGGATCCTAGCCTCGATATTTCAATTTTGAGTTGTTATATTAAGGGTTATTTTTTCTTTTCTAACTCAAACTACCTTTCTTTTAGAAATGTCTGCCCCTAACGATGCTTCTGGTTCCTCCTCCTCCTATCACAACTTTTCTTTGTTGAACATCTGCTCAAAGGTGACATTAGATGGCACCAACTATAATGACTGGATGCGCAACATCAAATGGCTCTTCGTTTCGAGGACAAGGAGTATGTCCTTGACAAAGAACTTGTTGAAATTGACGAAGAGAAGGCCACTCCTGAAGAATTAGCTGCTTATAAGAAGCACTACACGGATGCAACAAAAGTTGCTTGCATCATGGTTGCTACCATGACTCCTGAACTGCAAAAATTCTATGAGGATTACTGGCCGTACGAGATGAACAAAGACCTTATGGAAAAGTACCATAAGCGAGCTCGTCAAGAAAAGTACGAGATAGTAAAGTCCCTCATATCAAGCAAGATGAAGGACGGAGAGTCTGTCAGCGGCCACGTGCAAAGGATGCAGCGATACGTGGAACGCCTTGTGAGGCTAAATGTGCATATTGATGATGAGTTGGCTATTGACATAGTCTTGAACTCATTGCCAAGTTGTTATGATCAGTTCATCTTGACCTATCATTTGAACAACAATGAGACCACATTGGCTCAATTGCACAACCTCCTGAGAACAGCTGAAACTGGGATGAAGGGAAAGAGTGATCCCCCCACTCCTGCTAATACTACCGTTCTGGCCATTGGGCAAGGAAAGGGGAAAAGAGGAAAGGTCCTCCCAAGCAAAACTGGAAGGGAAAGTCTCATGTAAAAACCAGTTCTGATATTACCCCTGTCTCTGATCCTAAAGAGGCCACTTGCTTCTATTGCAACGACAAAGGACATTGGAAACGAAGCTGCCCAAAGTATCTGCAAGATTTAAAAGATGGAAAGTAAAACCATCCACTGCAGGTATATACACTATTTCGTCTATTAACGCAACATCTTCTGATTCTTGGGTCCTTGATACAGGATGTGGGTTTCACATTTGCTCTGTATTGCAGGGACTAAGAAAAAGTGAGGATGTGGAGCATGGTAGAATGAACTTGATCATGGGGAATAGGCGATCATCACCTGTCACCAAGATTGGAGTTTATAGTCTAGTGCTTAATAATGGTGTTAATTTAGATTTATTGAATTGTTGCTACTCGTCAGAAATGACACGAAACATTATCTCTTTTCATGCATTGTTCAAACAAAGTTTTAGATATTCTTTTAATGATGAGAATGGTTCTATTTCTGCTTATAAAATGGCATTTTTTATTTTGAAGCTTTACCTTGTGATGGTGTGTATGAAACTGTGATGTGTGTAGACAACTTAGGTAATAGTGTATTTCAAACTGATTCGTCTAATGGTGTAGACAAAGCGTGCTTGTGGCATTGCCGTCTTGGACACTAACAAAAAACGCATGGCTCAACTCAAAAGGATGGGGTGTTGGAATCATTTGACCTAAGGTCAGATGATACATGCGAATCTTGTCTTTTGGGTAAGATGACAAAATCACCTTTCACTGGATTTTGTGAAAGAGGTGAAGGTTTGTTGGATCTCATACACACAGACGTGTGTGGACCCTTCAGATCAGCCACAAGGGATGCTAATCGATTCTATGTGACTTTTACTGATGATTATAGCAGATATGGTTATATCTACTTAATAAAGCATAAGTCTGAAACCTTTGAAAAGTTCAAAGAGTTTAAACAAGAAGTCGAGAATCAATTAGGCAGGAAGATAAAGATGCTCCGATCAGATAGAGGCGGAGAGTATCTTAGTATCGAGTTCCATGACTATCTCAAGGAATGTGAATAGTTTCACAATTGACACCTCCTAGGACACCACAACTTAATGGTGTGGCTGAGAGACGCAATCGAACCTTGTTAGACATGGTGCGTTCCATGATGAGTCGAGCTTCACTTCCAATATCATTCTGGGGGTATGCCTTAGAAACTGCCGCCCACATTCTTAATCTTGTTCCAACAAAGAAGGTTGCCAAAACACCTCACGAAATGTGGACAGGAAAGGTTCCCTCGTTAGCACATATTAAGGTTTGGGGTTGTGAAGTTTTCGTTAGACGAGAAATTCACGACAAGCTTGAACCTCGTAGTGAGCGATGTGTTTTCATCGGCTATCCACAGAAGAAGTCATTTGGATATTGTTCTACAGACCTAGTGAGAACGTGGTCTTTGTAGCACGGAGAGGAGTCTTTCGAGAGAGAGCTCATATGCAAAGAGGACAGTGGGAGCGCCGTTGACCTTGAAGAAATTCAAGAGCCAGCAGACGAAGGAACCTTTGAAACCACTATGGTTCAACCAGAGGAAGAGATTCCAGTTGAACCCATTGACACTTCATTACCTCTTAGGCGTTCTAGTAGAGTTGGCAAGCTAACTGAGTTCTATGGTTGCCATATAACTGCAAATGGAGACACGTTTATCAGTGACAATACACTGGTAAATTTAGATGAGCCGACGAACTACAAGGAAGCCATGGCAGGCTCTGAGGCAGCCAAAGGAAAGAGGCAATGGACAGCGAGATCAAGTCTATGTATGACAACCAAGTTTGGAACTTGGTTGATCAACAACCTGGTCGAAGACAGTTGGTTGTAAATGGATCTTCAAGAAGAAGATCGACATGGATGGTAATGTAAGCACATTCAAAGCACGACTGATGGCGAAAGGCTTTACTCAAACCCCAGGGATTGACTATGATGAGACCTTCTCACCAGTGGTTAAGATAAAATCTATTAGGATAATGCTAGCCATAGCTGCATTTCATGACTATGAAATTTGGCAGATGGATGTCAAAACTGCCTTCCTAAACGGAAAGTTGGCTGAGGATGTTTACATGAGTCAGCCAGAAGGTTTTGTGGATGCAAAGTTTCCCAATGGAGTATGCAAGCTTGAGAAATCCATCTATGGATTAAAACAAGCGTCTCGCAGATGGAATCTTTGCTTCGATGAGAAAGTCAAAGAGTTTGGTTTCTCTAGAAGTGAGGATGAGTCGTGTGTATATATCAATGCTAGTGGAGCATAGTCACCTTCCTGGTATTGTATGTTGATGACATACTTCTTATAGGAAATGACATTCCAACCTTGCAAAATGTTAAGTCTTGGCTTGGAAAGTGTTTCGCTATGAAGGATCTAGGAGAGGCTGCCTACATTCTAGGAATAAGAATTTTAAGGGACAGGAGTAAAAGACTAATTGGACTTAATCAGAGTACCTACTTGGATAAAGTACTGAAACGTTTCTGTATGGAGAATTCCAAGAAAGGAGAACTGCCCATCCAGAGTAATACCAAAATGAGTAAGACTCAAAGTCCGAGTACAGATGAAGAGATAGCAGAAATGAGTAGAATTCCATATGCTTCTGCTGTTGGTTCTATCATGTATGCTATGACATGTACTCGTCCTGATGTGTCCTTTGCTTTGAGCATGGTCAGTCGTTATCAGGGAAATCCAGGTAAAGCTCATTGGGTAGCGGTTAAGAATATTCTCAAGTATCTGCGAAGGACTAAGGACTGGGTCCTAGTACTTGGTGGCTGTGATACATTGAGAGTAAACTGGGTATAGTGACGCCAGCTTTCAAACAGATAGAGACAACTTCCGTTCCCAATCTGGCTGGGTCTTTACCTTAAACGGAGGAGCAGTTACTTGGAAAAGTTCCAAGCAAGACACAGTGGCTGATTCTACTTGTGAATCAGAGTACATAGCGGTAAGCGAAGCATCAAAGGAGGCAATTTGGTTGAAAAACTTCATCGAAGATCTTGGAGTTGTGCCAACCATCAAGGAGCCAATGGATATTTTCTGTGATAATGAAGGAGCGGTTGCATTAACAAAAGAACCAAGAGATCATGGCAGATCTAGACATATTAACAGAAAATACCATTTTATCAGACACAAGATAGAAGAAGGTCACGTTGTAGTGAGGAAGGTTCATCTGAAGATAATCCTGCAGATCCACTCACAAAGGGTCTGAGTAGGGTTAAACACAATCAGCATGCTAGGAGCATTGGTCTGAGAGATGATGTTGGTTTTAGCAGTTAGATAGTTAGTTTGAAACTTATAACAAAGTAAATGTGATTGACTTTTGGTGATTAAATAATAGAGATTATTTATGAGTTTGTTTACTACCTTTTGTCAATTGTTTATTATTGTGTTTCATTTTGCATGTTTTACTTTCCGAATAATTTGATTATTCGAATTCACAGTCGATCATACTTTTGGAAGTAAGTAGTGAATAAAGACTGTCATGAATGGAGTTGTGGATTGTCTAAAGAGTTTTAGACATAGCAATGGTATTGCTGCAATGTTCGTGAGTACTTTTGAAATGGAGATTAAGTATTGGATTAACCCCACGCTCAGAGAATTACTTCATGGAATTTATCACGAGTAATTCTGAGACGATAATA
>JAVJIF010008974.1:0-77755 GCA_038442645.1 Agave tequilana | reverse complement strand
GCTCTTAATTGAAAGCAGTTTCTTATTCGAGTATCAGAATGCTTAAAAGAATCTAGATATTGAAATAAAAATCGGTAGTAAATTAGAATTGAATTTGTGAAATTGGATATTCAAAATATGATCCGTTCAAGGCGGATAGTTGAGATATATAATTGGAGCACTGCTTCTGATCTTTCGATCTAAATCACCAGTTGCAGTGAATAAAATTTTGGTTGTATAACAACTGTGTAATTAAATTAGAATTTGAATATAATATAGCTAGCGAAGTATGATGATTGATTCTATAAGAATAATACTCATAAATTAATGTGTTAGTTAATAATCATAAAATTTTTAGTAAGATCGATAGTGGAATAGATTATCAATGAGTAGTGTGACACTAAGCCGAAGTGTATATATATGAGACACACAAGATTTGGATTAAGTAGTCGGTTTACATCATTAAGGAGTATGGACGTGGGGTATGTGTATAGTACTTGTACATATACTCTTATTTACATCGTAGAACCATATATATATATAGTTGATATCTTGTTAATGATTGCTTATTGATTGTTATGCTGGATGACTAGTGGACTACTATTATGTTCAAGACATGCTAGACTCTAATCATAGATAGTAGTGAAGTCAATTCATGCCCAAATATCTAATATGTGAATGAAGAATCATAATAGATAAAAGAACTAATCGTATAAAGAACGAATATCGAGAATGTAACTGATGCGTCGTAAATGAATGAGAAGTGAAGTAGTATGTATGTTTGAATGCGTCATATATTTGTAGTTACACGAACTTGACCATGTGTGACACATCAATGACATGATTGTGAATGGAAAAAGTATATCACAACACAACATACACTGTGTGTGTTACCTTGATAGTTGATGTATATGTAATGCGTATGTAATGTGTATGCATGTCGTGTTATTCTCATGTAAATGTAGGAAGGGGCCAGCGGGAGCTGGTAGGTGTGAAACGGGGTATGATATTGTGTGTGTTAAATGTAGGAAGGGCCAGCGGGAGCTGTAGGTGTGAAGACGGGGTATGATATTGTGTGTGTTAAATGTAGGGGGCCAGCGGGAGCTGGTAGGTGTGAAGACGGGTATGACATTGTGTGTGTTAAACGAAGGAAGGGGCCAGCGGGAGCTGTAGGTGTGAAGACGGGTATGAGATGGGTCGTGTGTCATGAAATAAGATGTGCTTATTAAAATTGAATAATTTATATGCTTGTCCTTTATGCATGACTGTGAAGCTCTGCTTTATTACAAGAGATAATGAAATATTATATGATGGGTGAAAGTGCAAGGGTTAATCCATGCAGTACTTGAATGGTGATATGATATACAACATATTAGTATATTTTATAATATATGTACCATCTGGGTTAACTTACTGTGATTGATGTACCGTCGTGTATAGGTGTATATGATGTATACACGAATGAATCTGGTAATAAAGTAAGTCACTAAAGTAAGTGTTCGATACAACTCATAACCTTATAAAATCAGTGCAGAGATTTAAGTTGTACAGTCATTGGTCGAAAGAGTCAGTCATTTTGACAAACTATAGTGATAGTCGGGGCGACTGTTTAGGTTGGTATAATTATTTCTTCTTTATTTCATTTTTTTCGCCTCGCCATTTGAAGAAAAACATGCTTCCTTTTATTTTGACATGTATATCATATTCCTAATTCTCTTTTACTCTCCTCACTGAGCTGTTGAGCTCACCCCCCCACAGATTATATTTTTTTTCAGGTTATGGTAAGGCGAAGGCTCAATTTAAGGTTTCAAGCGCTTCGTTGGAATTCCGTTATATAAAGCAGTTTTGAAGTTGTAATGTATTTGTAAAACTTCATATTGTATTGTTTACATTCTTATTGATGCTAATTATAGTATAAGTTAGATGGCTAAAATCTTGATGAGTTGGAGTTATAAATAATTTAGTGTTATATGATGGATGCGAGAAGGAGGCTCTGAATGTCAAGAGGGGTACTCTCGAGCATATGATTCTTTTATTTTCATATAAGTAGGCGATGTCAAGCCGAAATTGTAATTGGAAAATAAGTATGCCGTCGTGAGCTGAAATATTATTATGATGGTATGGGCAGTTATTGACTTTAATTTACATGTTTGAATTGAGAATAAGTAGGCGGATGTTGGCCGAAATTATTGTGGATAAAATTGTATATTTGGCTATATCAATATTTACAAAGGAAGTGCTGCCAAATTTTTTTTTATATAGATTGGGAGGTGATTATGATAATCTATCAGTTAAAAGAATGTTTATGTTATTGAGGATCTAAAAACTGGGACCGTTACATACTCCACCAAATCCGCTCCCACGAGCAATCCAAAAAGCGTTGTTCTTGGAATCGACACATGTTCTCACGAACAGTCCCAACGCCGCTCTAAGATCGACACACGATCTCTGCCGAACAGACAACGATGCTCTTTGAATTGACACACGATCCCACACTGAACCTGATGCTTTAATACCACTTATTACGCCTTTCGGAGGAATACTTGCTCGTCGATCACCAAGATAAGCGCACAAACGACGAGTTAATCATAAATATAGCACAAAACCATTGTACAAAGAGGAAGCAAATGAATTTAACGAAGTTCGACAATTTGCCTACATCCTCGAAACAGAAAGGAGAAAATCTTATTTAAACAATTGAATTATAAGGGTTACAAATTGATCTGAAGAATCAAATGAGAATCTACACAATTCGCCGTAAAATTCTCTCAAACAAACTAACCCTAGAACTCTTTAATACAATTCACCTCGCAAAAAAAGTTCAAAATCAGGGATAATACCCCTCTTTATATAGCCACAGAGCTCATGAAAAAAGGAAACAAAAACCCAGAATTTGGATCAGAAACAAATTCCAAAACTGACTGGACACGCCAAAAACCTAAAGCACTGTCGATAGCCGAAGAGGTCTGTCGACAGTCTGAGACATCCCCTGCTCTCTATAATACGCTTGTCGACAGCTCCAACTTTCTGTTGGTGTTTTCACGTATAGGTTGTCGACAGCCACTGCTTCAACTAATGCTTCTTCATCTCTCTTGGCCCTATTTTCATTGGGTTAAAAAAAATCATGTTTTAGATCTCTCTCCCACAAAGTACTCTCTTCAGGGATTAGAGGGGGGGGGGGGGGGGGGGGGGGGGGAAGTAAGTGATACTCTTGTAATCAAAGTTTTATAGCGAATATTCTCTCCATTCCCAACACACATTCCCCCATCCCCACCCAAAAAAAAAAAAAAAAATTTGACGTATTGAATTGGCTGAACAATATGCAGATCATACATAGAAGTTCTTTATCTCCGTGTGATTGTTCTTTTTTGAGTGTCGACCATCTAATTTTAGTAGTCTTGCGATTGTCATCACAGATTGATCCTGATTACCTTCGCTGCAGCGAGATGATACTATTGTTTGTTGTCAAATCCCAATGTCATCATATGTCATCAACCGAAATCTATTATTTTAATTTTTTTTAGAAATCCATTAGTTTCAGCCCCAAAAGCAAGCATTGTAATAAGTAACATTGAAGATCTCATCTCAAATTTGAGTCTCAGGTAGCATTGCTCCCTCAGTACCCGGGTAAGCCTAACGCCAAACCTTTCTGATAATGACTTCACAAATCCTTACACGCAATACATCAAGCAAGGAGACAAAATGTTTTTGTCTTTGATTAATTGCCTTTTGTTTTATTCTGTGATTTTATTGACACAGATTAGATTCATACAGTTTTTGTCGTCTTAGGAAATATTTTATTGATGTGATTTCTTATGGAAAAAGACAGAACAAGAGAACTGTACATTTCATGACGACTGGAGAAGTGTTCATTTGGTCCACTAATATGAGTTGAAGGCTCAAGATTCTCATGAATAAAAATTTTATGATAGAATAAAAGTTGTTCTATTATAATGTCACTCTGACTCCTTTCTTCCTTTTTCCAGAAATGCTTCAAGTCTTGAGGAACTGCAGCTTCTTGAGTTACAAAAAAATATATTGGCAGAAAAATCTACTTTCAATCACGTCTTCACCTTTAGATGATCCAGTTTCTCACATTCTATGCAAAAAAAAATTTTGTGAAGTTGACGTCAATACATGCACCAGCAATCAAGATTACGAGACAAATGGTTTCCAAAATATTAATTCTTAGCTCCAAGACTTTTTCACATATCGCTATATTTAATATCAATCTGTAAGGTTGTAATACACTGAAACAGGCAACACAGTTTTTGAAACCATAGTTTCATTTAAGTTTAAATTTGAAGTGTCAAAAGAAAAGATGATACCAAAATGGTTACGACCAAAATTTTACAAATCTAAACGATTATTTGGTTTCTCTTCGATTTTATGATTTCAGAAACTTTGCGCTCAAAATCATAGTTTTGTTACTTTTAGGGCTTTTAAATCATGGTTTCAAAAACTTAACTTTATGAAAGTTTATTTATTGCAAGATATAGGATTTCAGTCGTAAGATTACCAACAATGACATCATAAACCAATAAAACATGTGCTCTACTCTTCACAACTTGATGGGAGAAAAAAATATATATATCAATTTCGATTTCTTCAATCTTTCCCCATACCATCCATCTACATGTACGGAACCAGTCACTCTCACATGAGCATGCGCTGCCCTTTGTTGGATACCAAAAGCTTTGGTAAGCTCATACAAGCGTGGTCCAATTCTCTTAGAATCTAATCAGTCACAAAAAGACTCTGGTCTTGTTAAAAACAACAACAACAATAATAATAAACAAACACACACACACACACTGATCCCATCACAATCTCTGTGCTTCTTGGTGATTTTGACTGCAACTATCCCATCAACAGTGCCCTAGCCCCATGGCCAGCCATCCACAGAGAAATCCATCCAACCCTAGCCCTAGGGCTTGAAATGAGAAGGATTTAATTTTTCTTCTTTCAGGAAAGCTCCATGATTTTGATGGTGGAAGATAAAGAGAGACAAGTGACAGGAGCCCTGGTCAGTGGTCCCTTTCCTGTAGATAAGGCTTGATTCATGGAGGAGACCAGCTGGGTGAGGTGCCCATATCTCTCCTCCATTTTCCTTCCACACTTGAAGAGGCCCTTGAGCAAACTGCAGCCTCAGGTTGCAACCCTAATGGCCCCCACTGGCCCATTTTCTTATCAATTGGCCCAATCATCTCTCTCTCTCTCTCTCTCTAGAGGTGGAAGTGGTTACCAATTCAACCAGCACCTAACTCTACAGGTCTCTGACTCTCTGAGCCAAGTGGTTTCACCCATGATACCTAACTCTACAGGTCCCTGACTCTGAGCCAAGTGGTTTCACCCATGATCACGCAATTTTAGCGCTCAAATGTTTTTCTAGCGTTCAAAATAGAACTCTATTTGTAAAGTTAATTGGTGATCAGTGAGCATATCTACAAGGGCACCGTCTTCTGTTTGTTAATAATTGATGAACACTGTTGTCAGGAAAGGATGTAATAATCATTAAATTCAAAAAAAAAATCCTTTACTATTTAATGACGATGATAATGATAATGTTGAAGATGATAATGTTGAAGATGGAAGGTAAACTTAGGTCTAGTACAGCCCTATGCTAAGATACCGCCAACAATTGTCCACGTTATTTACAGGAATAGTGAGTTATGATGACAATCCAAGGTCTTAGCCCATGTCAAAGTCCGGGCCAAATGGAGTTTTCATTTCTAGCCCATTCACAAAGCACAAAGCCTGTGCAAATGAAATCAGAAACAATGGAACAAATGAGAAAACTAGGGGATCAGTTCAGCAATGTAGTTAGTTATCCATTGGTGAGCACAAGATCGGTGCAGTAACGTGAACAAAAACTGGTATCAGATTCTACGAGGATTAGACGGCACAAGCAGATCTTCGTCTGGCTGGAATTTGATCAAACAGATTTTCGCCTGCGAGACTAATGGACCAACACATTCAGAGATCCACGCATGTGCATACTTTATGGACAGAGAGAAGAGACTGAGCAGCAAGAAGGTAAGATCATGTGCTCTTTTTTCTCCATTGTAGTACTCTGGGACGACAATTGTTTGTTCTCAGAGGGTGCTTTGTTGTCATCACTGCTCGTCGTTGTATCTGTACCTCGATCAATAGGCCACCCTTGCAGACGAGAGCACATGCCAACTTGCCAACACGCGCATTCAAGTCATTTATGCTTCTACTCTTGTGAGGTAGTGCCGTGCTTTCAGAATCTGTGGCAGGAAAAGGGCTTGCGGAAAGTGGTGGCGGAAGTGCATTGCACATGTTGAGCTGTCAAGGGAGATAGCATGATATTAGCCCGACAAATTAATAGGAACAAACAAATAAATTGAGCTAATTGAACATGCAGGTTTGTGTTGAGCTTCTGTTGCTGAACTGAACTCGAAGAGGATAGACTCGGCTAATGGGCTGCATTCAGGACGCCTAAAAATGATGTGCCAACAGAAACGCAAAAATTGAGAAGTAGACATAAGGTAATAAACTAATCACCTTCTCGAGTTGATGCAGAAATGGGATCTTCAATAGCGTAGTGGAAGACAGTGATACCCACCCTTGGCAGAATAGTAGCATGCAATCATGTTAATATGAAAACCACAGTGCTGTTGAGATCAATCCAGCCTCCACTGAAGTACTTTTGCAGTGACATGAGCAGATTGTACTCCTGGAATCCCTGCAAGATCACTGCAGTGATGATGAAGATTGATTATAAGATTTTCAGGTGATCTCAACTAACAACTATAAAGAAAAGGGTTTCTTATTTGAAGCAGTATAAGTTTACTTGGAGATAAAACATTAAGATATTAAACTGAAAGTATCAAAGAAGATAGAACTTTGATAGAGACATCCAATATAATCTCATCCCGCATTATATGTGATTGGGAAAATATAGAACATGAACATCAAATTAACGACACATCTGACTAGATCCAGAAATGCAAGTTCAGTGAAACTGAGAATTAACATGCCAAATTGGTTATCGAAAGCAGTACCTCCGAAGCACTATCTTATGGTCATTGTAATCTTCCAGCTCTTGATGCTGACATTCGTCAGCTAAATTCATGTGTACTAAGCTGCAAGTGTAACTAAATAACATTTTTTATGATCGAAATTGCTGAGAATAAAAGGGACTTCTAACAGCTATAGGTGTATATTTTCTTGCAGCTAACCCCCGAAGTTACCTGCAACCCTTCATTCAAATCTTCGGTTAATTATGCAACTAACATATCTCCTGTATATAAGAGCACAAAGATATGATATCATGTGTCACAAGTATGCAATCAATAGCAGCTGTCACAGTCAGTACCGGTGGCTTTGTCCTACATGCATAGCCATAGAAGTGTCATCTGGTAATTGCTACATTTTCAGTATACATTAAAGCATGCATGTCAAAGAAGAAAGCAGAAAGATTACAGAGGATCTGAAGGGGGAAATATGGATTTGTTTCCCTTAATAATCGTTAGGTTTGAACAAGTGACTGAAGGATAGCGTCCTTCTATCCAGCTACTATAACAGCATATTCATCACCATCAATCAGATCATAGGGCAGGGATTTTATTTAGCTGTTTTTTTTTTTAGGGAATGGGGAAGGGAAGCATATCCATATACAAAAATCCAAGCATAGCTGTCAAAAATATATGGAGTCAGGCCATAACAGAGATTTGACGGTTTCTGCTCTAGTTGTGGTAAACCTTAAAGTTCAAAATAAGACCTAGCAGTGAAGTTCTTGAAACAAAATAATATATCAAGGCAGTTAAGCACATACTAAACTAGAACTTCAAATGTCAAGCAAATGGACAATAACATGCAGAATTGTTTCATCATTGTGATGACAGCATCGTTGTGAAATGCTAACAGCATATAACTTGTATGTTTGATGGATGTTAGGTCCAACAAGGAACAACACGCTTGACAAGTCAAATCCTGTCCAAGAAAATCAACATATGTCTCCCAGTTATATTTGTAAAATAGCTCTATGAACTAGATCTTAAAATATTTAATATATTCACTGGCTTGCTGAGGGTCTAAAGCACAGACAATTATTGGGCTTATTCCATCACACAAAATCAAAGGAGCTAAAAGAAAAGAGTTCTGGAAAATACTAAAACATCTTATAACAGAAAGTATCTAGACAAAACAGAGAATTCATTTGTCTCGATATCAGATTGATCTATGGTTTAGTACATATATATTTTTCAGAAGGACGAAAGGTAGTGGAACTATTTAAGAAACTTTACTTTGTATTTTTGTGGAGCAAAAGTTACATTCTTCTTGCTTTGTTGATCTGCAGAAAGACCTAATAAATCAAAGAAGTTTTAGAAGAATTCCAATTCTGTCAGGAAACCATAAAGATGCAATAAGATGCATCTCACCCGTCTCAATATTGTCACATAGACTGTGGATTCAGCATATAACTGACACACCTTTATTCAGAGAAATCAGAAAAACCAACTTAAGAGTTTCTTTTTCATTCTGTTTCTTTTCCCCTGACTTCCTAAAGAGTTCATATAAAACGTTTTGCATTACTACCCCTAGTTCTTCTAACTCTCTGGTTGCACACTGTGTCTGTCTACTAGTGATATAAAATTCTCTTGCCTCTGTTATCGTAAGCTTTCCTATCATGACTCAAGATATCAGTATGTGCACTGAAAAATCTCATGGAAGCCAAGTGTGCACCATCCAAGTTCTGATGAAAAAGAAAAGAGCAGCACAGTTCAATTTTATTCATCATCATCCCCCTAGTTTTCATCTTCCTGCCTGCTCTTTATTCAACTTCCCTTTTCTTTTTCTTTTTGTTACTGGTAGAGGCCGAATTCGGTACATGGTACAATATACAATTAATCTAGGATCTCATTCATGTGGTTCTGAAGGCTAGCTTCAAGAACCATCCAGAATGAAGAGTAATCAATTAATGAGAATCAATGTTATGTTCTCGCATCCATGTTCTAGTCCAAGAATTGAGAGTAGTATGTCATGAACCGCGGAGTTGGACTTGTTACTTTACAAGAAAAGTACACCTGAGGCCTATAGTTTTGATATCCGTCTTGACCACGTTGAAGTGCAAACTGTTTCGGGCTTCCCACCACATCCACAAGCCTTGAGTGACATAACTAAGTTAAAGCCTAACAATCTAAGCCATCTGTATATGCTTTTGTATTCCATACTTCTTCCTATTTACATGCACTCAAATGTTGCATGTCATACAAGGGCATACGAAACCTAAAATGTAACATGTACATCAACACGTCAGCAGCCAACATATATGAGTTTACATCCATGATTAAAGAGAGAAGATGAAATGATGAAGAAATCAAGAGTTTGTGGCAGGACGAGAGTGGGCAATAAAACGCTCTATAACAGGTTGTGTTATGCTTAAACAAATAAACTAGTGTTTTTGACATTGATATTAATAAAACAAATCAAAATTGACTGACAACAATATTTTGCATATCGAGACCTTTATTTTCCATGTATCCTCCAACAGAAGTTATCTCTTGTGACCTTCTTTCCTCAATAAATTACGAGAAAATTTTAGGCATGCAACGTTGTCATTAACATCATGAGTAACATTGTCACGATCAATTGTAAGAATTTTCAACAACACCCCCAGTGCTTTCACAATCAAGAAGTTCATCTAAATAAGCATGGACAATGTCAGAATTCCTACCAGCCTTCAAGATTTTTCCCACTACACAAAAAACACAGTGTTTGTCAAGAAAATCACAAAGCTGGAGCAATAGCTGTTTCTTGCACATCTTGATTGTGTTCTTAAAATGTATTTGGCTACTATCATTGCATCACTTAAAAGTAAATAGCTTTTAGAACTTATTGACAGAAGATGGGCTCAGACACCTCAGAAGTCAGAACATTAAGTTACACGAGTCAAGTCATAAAATTTGCTCCCTTTTCCCTCACTGTTTAGTTTATAATTAAATTGTACAGAATCAGTTAAATGTAAAAATCATGACAGGGTGGAGAAATTTTCATTCAGATATTGTTACAATGCTAAAAGAGGAGCACTGTAATATCCTAAAACTAGGTGATATTAAGAGGCATTAAATAAATAAATAAATATGAAAGATAATAATTAGGAATAAAAAGATATTTTAGTAATAGTAAACATTTTGACACCAAAGACCATAACTTAAATTACTATCCAATAGGATTTAGATTTTTATACCCAAACTCAATAAGAAACCAAACCCAATTAGAATTTTTTTTTTCTTAACTCCTTATTTCCTTTAAGTTCATGAATGCATAAAAATAAAAGAAAATTATTTTTAAATTCGTTCAAAATTCCTCTTTATCCAAAAACACACCCAAATCAATTTCAAACTCAATCCAAATACCCCAAATTTTGGGCCAAACCCAAGGTACACCTAAACGCAACTTAAACCCACTAAAAACCCACCGCTGGTATATTTAAACCCTCTCTTTTGTGCCTGAAAACCCTAAATGAAAATTTACAAAAAAAAAAGAGAAATCTAAAATTCAGTTCTAAAAGGCCAAAGGGGAGCTAAAGAAGTAGATAGATTGCTAGAAGAAGTCTAGAGAGAAGCTACAAGTTGTTCTTGAGGTTTCAACATAAGGCAAGTACCTAGAGTCTTTTTCCTTTTTTTGATGTTAAATCATATAGAAATTATGCCTGCGACCCTCTTTCATGATCTTTTCTATTGGTTAATTAGATTTACTCATTTTAGAATTATAATCATGCATGAGAAACTTATTATGGTCAATTAGTTGTAAAAACTTAATTTTTAGGTTGCTAATAATGTAATATAAAGAGAAAACATGTAGATTGATTTATGTTCATTAATTGCTACTCAATTGCCATGAATAATATTACTAGATCTGATATTTATTTTGTGATAAATTTAAAAACAAAGTGGTCCTATTTTTAAAAATTATGTTTGAATGATCATAATACAATTCTTATATTTTAACTCTATCATGTTCTGTAATTTTGTTCTGATTGAACTGCAATATGTAAAAAAAGAAAAATTTCCTATCTCTTAAATTATAAGTCCAAAAGGGTTAAAATTTTGCTATTATATGATATTATAAGTTTAGAACATGCCCATAAAATTTCATTGAAATCCGACCTTGTTTGATAGATGAAACCTTGATCCAAAGTCGGAATCTTTGAACTAAAATTCTGTTATGCATACGGATTTTGAAAAATCAAAACTCCTAAATTATAATCCCAAAAAATCTCAAATTTTTATAAGATGTAGTATAAAAGTCTACAATATGTCTATAAAATTTCGTTAGAATCTGATTTAATTTGTTAGATGAAATCTGAGTTTAACTCTGAGTCTTAGGACTGAAATTCTGTTCTGATCATGTCATATGTACCAACTTCAAAAAATTATTTCTTACAATCCGTAAGTACGATTAGCATGAAACTTGGGACATAGTATTAGATGTGTATATTATGAAACTAATTTATTTATATTCACTTTCCTAGAAAGTTATTTCTAAAAAATTTAGAAAATACCTTATATAACTCCATCAACTTCAAAATGTATACTCGCATTTAATAATTATATTCAACATAACATTGATGCATATAAAAATTTATAGAAGTTGACATTCAAATTATCCAAACTAAAATCTTTATTAAATTAGATTTCTAATCTCTAAATTAAATCCTGAACTTGATTATAGATAAATCGAGACATGTTATTGTTTGATACTGAATTTTCATGCATGCTATTGGAAATGACTCGAGTTAATTACTCATATGTACCATGCTTGAACAAATTATTATATGATGACAAATAAACGACATGATTGATTTTGTTCATGTAAAAAGACACCAAGAAACAGAGTCACAACATGAACGTCTTGAACATGAACACATGAACATGAATAAGAACATGAACATGAAAATTTAACCGGTATGAATAAACGTTTGCGTGAAGCATGTACTTAGAATTACTTAAGAAAGTGATACATGGTGATTATATGAGCTTGACAAAGATATGGCGAGATGGTTGTTCTTGGCACTTGATTCACGCAAGGATATTCACGTTCTATAATAAAAATTTGATTGCAAAAATGACAAGACACCGGGTAAATGTGGGAGAAATTGATGGTGAAAACTGAGAAATGTATCTTGAATACCCCTACTTATGTACAAGGTATGGTACTGTGTGAAATTATATTATGCATGTCACTTTGTGACATGTTATTGATGAACTCACTGTGATTATATCCTGATTATTTCTGACATGACTTCTCGTTGGGGTTCATGGATGCTTTTTCTACTAACAGTTTTAAATAATGATAATCATTAATTGATATGCTGAAATAGATTATGACATGCGACACACTCATTTTCGCATCTTAGAATTCAATTGACATGTCTAGTAGGCGTAGGATGGGGTACGTTCTACTGCACGTGACAATTGGGATAGTCTCACTTAATTAGTAGCCTAAGGACATCTACACAATTAACCTTGTGTGTTTCTTGTGATGATTGCTACTGTTTGATTATTTATATGATGATTACTATATTTTAATCGTTTCATATTTTAAAATGCACTTATGCTTCTGTGAATGTCTGCTTATCATTATGACTTGAATCTTAAAAGATTAGTTTCAATGATAAACATATGCTACAAATGCTTGGTGGTGTTAATAAAAATAAGTATCATGTAACTGCATATTACATATCATTTCTTTGGCCATATACTTCTGCGTGCTCTGCACGTACTGCAGATTCTTTTTCTTGTTTGTACTTGTTAGGAATTTTCTGATTCCCCGAGGTTTGCTTATCCAAAATAGTGGAAGAGCTCGTGGAGGCACTGACTGGAGACGAGGAGTACTACGAAGAGCCTGCTGAAGCTCAATAGAAAACTTGAAGACTCCTTTTAGTTATTACTTTCATAGATGTATGAATAAAGAAAGTTTGGACTCATTTTTTATTATTGAGATTTGTACCAGTTACTTGGTTCTTGTAGACATCATTAATTGAATAAATATTTTGATTAGTTTTGTTGTGTATATGTGTATTTTATATGACCTGATTTATATGCAGCAGATAGAAAAAATGACATAATTTGCAGGTTAAAGGCTTAGTATGCTCCTTTGATCTTCAACACGCTTCCAAGTACTGCCGCCAATATGAGACATAAACATGACAGTCAGCTAGGTCTAAAATCCATATTTTAAGCTTCATTGCTTTTATAATGAGTTGTACAATAAGTGAATTATGGAATCTATCGTTAAGGCCAGGCCGGTATTTTCTTAAGAAAAATGGAATCCATCTGCATTTAATGAGATGGGAATTTGTACCAGAGACAGAAAGAAATGGCTTCACTGTTTTAGAATTTTTGGCTCTTTACTTATACATTACTTATGAAAATAAGGAAAATAAGCCAACATAATAATAAATAGCACTCAATTATAGTCGTAGACTCATAGCAAGTAGTTTTAGTCGCAACATACTATGATTTTGTTCAATATTTAGGATAAAGTGCGCACTTAGATTTATTTAAGCTTGAGAAAGTTTTAGGCAAGAACACCCCCCGCCCCACACCCCCCCCCCCCAAAAAAAAAAAAAAAAAAACACATAAACTTGGTCATTAGCTCTTGAGTTTGGTTCCGCCCATCTGATCAATTTTCAGTAATTGACCTAGTCAGGTCTAAATGGACTGAATATTTTTCTACTCATGGAGTCATGATTTTAATCTTTTTATTTTATTTTTAGGATATGACATGATACGACAACATGTTAGTATGGGATAACATTATTGCAACCTGCTTTTTATTCTGTAAAAAAAGAACTAAAACCTTGATCTTGTTATTTTATTTTACTGCGAGAAATTCTACCTCAACAATTACTAGAAATAGTTAAAGAGTGTTTGATAAGTAACGATAAGCAACTTTGAAACCGATTTTCTCAAAAAATTACTCTCAGTTACTCTTGTAAGTTAGATTAATAATTTAAATACCATATCTAATTAGAAACTTTTCACGCATCAACTAGTGTACTATAGATATTTTGATTGAGACTTGATTAAATCTTCATCAATTAATAAAAAGAAAGGCAAACACTACTAATTGTCTTTACTATTCTTTTTGTAATTTTAAAATGTTTGTTAATTTTTCATGCCATTGATACCAATAATCATATAATTCTGATCTAAAACTATTGAAACTGCCAAACTCCCAATATCAATACTGGAAAAAGATTTCAAGCCTTGGTTACAACCAGACCCTTGGATTAGCATGATACTCCTGTTCCCATTGCATATCTGTTTTCTACTGGTGGTCATAATATTTGAAACAGTCCTTCACCATTGGACATATGTCTTCTCGGCATTCTCGCTCATAGGTTTGGAACAAGTGTATGTGAGCCTCCCGTCCATTTTTTATAGGCTTGGCGAGTGTCATGTTGGGGACCTAGATGAATCATTTTATGGTTTCAAACAAATATTTGCACATTTGTTCTTTTTAAGTTTTCTAGTGACATTCACACAGCTTGAATCTAAAGTCTGATTATTCCTTATTTATCCATTTGAATTGGAACCTTCATCGCACAATGAGTTGACTATTATCGTGGACATGCTTTATATTATTACCTCATGCATTGTCAATTACATTTTTTCACCACTCAAATAGTTTTTGGGGATTGAAGTTGCATGTATCATACAAGAATTATATTTGTAAGTTTTTATGTGTGTGCTTGTGTCTTGTATATGTACACACACAACACAAACATTTCTTTGCATAAGCATATCCTTGAATTACCTGATGACATCAAACGTCAACCTTCTTCTTGGTGCTTGCAATAGTGATTTTACCATCGAGCAAAGCTTGAACTAACAATTGATAACAGTGATCCTTTTCCTGAACCCACTATATTCTGAGCTTAGTTTACTTTGTTCATCTAATTGGGATGTTCTGGGTCAATTGAAGCACATGCCTTATCACCTTACCTCCTGACTTCTTTGCTACAAAAAATAGCCGCAAGGTATAGGCCTATTACTATTTTCAACTAGTGGTCTTCACCTCAAAGTATTTTGTTGATCTGATTTGATCAATTTCTTGATGACTCATTGATTAACATTTTGCTATACTACCATGCTGAGTATTCACCTAAATCCAGGAGTACCATGGAATAAAACATGTTTTTCGTTCATCACTAGAAGTTGAATACAGCTCATTGACCATACAGAGTGAGAACCAAGCTGCTTCATACTGCTTCCAACTAGTCTTCCATGAATATACGATCAAATAGAACTTGATTATCATCTAACTGGTTAAAGCTATAATCTGGATTCTGGAATATTAACTGCACCAAATGCCAACAAAATTGCAGATCTCTTTTTTAAAAAAAATAAATAACCCCTTCAGACAGTTTAAATTTCAACATCCTCTTTCCAACTAAGGTGTTGTTGACACTCGACACTCTAACTTGAGAGAGGCCAAATACCTTTTTCATTGTCATCCATGCCTAAGGAACCACATTCTTAATTTGTGGGGTATGCATTTGATATTTAGAAACATTTAGGGGATATGGACTAGATTGGCAACCATATATATACATCTTCATGCTTTTTCCTTTTTCATTTCCATCCAATTCAAGGTTTATAAATATCATTATGTCTAACCAACGAAATAAATCAATACTATATACAATCAGTCTTCTCCATCCTTTATAATTTAACCTTCTTGAGTTTGCCATAGCTAAACTTGATAGCAAACATGAAGTTGCATATTAAATGAGCAAATTGAAACTGAATTGTGGAAGATTCAAGACATTGTATATCTCCAAGAAGTCACAATCTTGCTCCAACATTCTATTTTTTTTTGAGGAATGCTCCAACGTTCTATTTGCAATGCCATTCTAAGAAGATGGGCTAGATGAAAAATATGCCGTGCTAATCCCATCATCGAGCCATTACCATCGAAGACAGAGCAAATATAGGAAAATTCAAGGTATCAGGCTAGCATGCATTCAAAGGAGTATCATCGGAATGTAGGCAGCATTGTGTGAATCAATTATGTAAACAGAAATAACCCAAAAGAATAATAATGTGAAAGCAGTGAATAAAAACGAAGCCACAAAAGCAATACTCTCACCATTCACCCTTCTAATCATTCTCCTACTTGCCTGCAATCTCTGGCGAGCTCTCTGCGGCATTTTACCAAACACTTTCATGACGAGTGCAGCTGCTCTCAATCTAGGACCCCGACTATGGATCTCTGAAAATATTCAGGCAGTTTTTACTGAGAGTGATGCAGGAGACAAACCTTGGGTCACTGAGTTTGATGCAAACTCTCGAAGACATTTTGTGCGCAGAAAGTTTTGACAGCAGCTGATCTCATTCAATTTCTTGCCACGCGCTCGCACCCTCCTCTGTCTAGAGATATAAATAAAAGAGCCCTAAATGATCAGGCACGGTGTGATTCCAGCCCAATCTTTGGCCCAAAATCCTTTTCGCAAACTATAAAAGGAAAATAAGCCAACATAATAATAAATAGACTGCAAATATTTAACTAAAACTTCCATCTTATGTTGTATAGTCTGGTAGTTTTGCATACTAAACCTCTCCTCTTTTGTTTTTTGTCTAATTAAAAAAATAAAACTAGTGAAATGAAGGTTAAAATAAGATATCGTCTGTCCTCGTGTGGCACACGGTAAGTTGTTGGGTTTGCTGTCTAATAAACACTGATTTAAATTTCATAGTGTGAGACATATATAAATAGTGTGCATATAGACTTACTGTTAACCGCGAACTTCTTCTCAAAAAATTAAAATTTCATATAAGTTCACCGCTTTTCTCTAGTGTCTTATCGACTCTTCTGTTGGTCTCTCTTTTTCTCCTCTACATGCTCATATCTCGAGAAACTCACTATCATATAGGGGTTGTTTGGATGCCCGATAGTGGGTGAAAGTGAGAAAGTGAAAAGTAGAATTCTTTTCTTTTTAAAAAATGAGAATTTGTATTTCTTTTCTGATGTTTGGATGGTAGTTGGGAAGTGTAATTGGAATGAATGTGTAAAAGGAAAAAGAGAAAAGAAAAAGATTTTTTTTTCAATTTTTTCGGTGTTTGAATGGACAGTAAAAGTGAGAAATGACACTTCACACTTCCTCACTTCTGCCCACTTCCTTGAATCCAAACAGCTCTATAATTTCTTTTATAACAGTTAATCAAATCACGATCTTTTACCACCTGCGTAAGGCCGAGGACATCCATCCCACGATTAAAATCCAATGAGTTGTATAAGGAATATTATGATCATCCCACCGAGGCCTACCATCAACTCAAAGTGGCCTAGGTCAACCCTCTTTCTAAAGTCAACTATGATGCTTCATGTGTGCCTCTCCAAATCTAGAAGCACCCACTCACCGAAAGTCAGAAGAATGATTAAATTCTACCAACAATCAACAAAACACGCAATATCTATTTATCTGTCAACGTCCCCTCCTCCGTCACCAACATCACACACAAGCGAGGAAGAGGGGGAGTCAATGCGCTGCGCTATTATATATCAACCCTTCAATTCTAATGGCTCAGGCTCCCTTTTCACAAAAATAATTAGAGGGAAAAAGAAAAAAAAAAAAGAAGAAGAAAAGTGTTTTGGGTGACAGCAGTGTAAATAAGTCGGGTTAGGCTATAGCACTCGACCTGATTAGCCCGTCTTATTATGTTATCTGTTTAGTAAATAAGTCGGACAGGCTTGTTTGATACTCGATTTTGTGCTACTGTTTTTGAAATCCTGAATCCATCGCTGGTAATGAGTTACTCTTATATATTGAGAAAACATTTGATTGTATAATGTCAAATTAATCAAATTGCCACTAGTAGTACGTATCATTTTGGTGCCAAGGGCCACACCATCCCTCTTCATGTAATTAGTCCTGTTCTTAATTGAACGTTGTGGAAATCATGGCTGACTTTTTGCCAAATTTTACCATTTTCAACTTTTATATAGGCATGATTAATTTGGCTGAATGGGAGGTGATTCGCAAAGCAACTAATTTTATTTGGAACGTGATCAACGCAAGAAGAAAAAAATATATCATTAATAGTTTGTCTGCATCTGAAACTTCGTCTTAGATAAAATTTGGACCTTATCAGACCATTCTTCAATAGATGGATATTCTCCTTTATAGGAGGAAAGTTTATTGGCAACATGCAGATAAATTCATTTTGCTCAAACATGAACCCATCACTCGGTGGTGATGGTTTATAAATCATAAATTACCACAAATGGAACGGGGTCAATGTAAATGATCGACACAGAAGGATGGCTAAAAAGTGTGAACGATTGACATCTGAGATAATTCACGACCAAGTGTTTTTTTTTTCTTTTTTTTTTTTTAATATTAGGAAATGTTGTGCTCACTCACGCAGGGGTCTTCGTAGCATAACTGTTCCAGTTGCAGGTAGTCTTGATGGTTACACAATACAACAGAAAGCTTAACTGATCATTTCAGAGATTATGAGATTGTGAATGACCTGTAAAAATATGTGTCCCACTAGGTAGGGCCAAGCATCAGCGGTGCGGGGCGATTTTTCTCAAAAAAAATTCAAACTGCATCGAATCGAACCAATTTGCTAACCGTACCGAACAGAACCGATCTCATATCCAAACCGAATTCAAACCACACCGAATTTTGCGATGCATTTGGTCTGATTTTGTGTTTTGGGCCTAAGACCCAACTGTTTTGGCCTTTAATTTTTATAGGTTGTTTGAGCCTCGTTCCTGCATAAAATTGCCCCCAAAAAATATATAAAATTACTAACAAACAACAAGCACTAGCAGTCAGTCACAAAATTGTCAAAAAAAAAAATAACAGTCACTCACAAGCAATAACATTACTAACAATAACATTACTAACAACATCCACTTCATTAGTCCAATCATCCAATACTCCAAGATGTTACAATAAAAATTAACACATAAAAATTAAAATTCATCAACTAATCTCAACTGAACCTGATGATGAGACAGTTGTTAACTGATCAGGGGAGAGTGCTTGAGGTGCAAGTTGATGACAGCATAGGAGACTGGGAGCTTATGGTGCTAAAGGAGACCGAGAGCTTGATGACTCTGAAAAAGTTGGGAGCTTGATGGTGCCAACGAAGGTCAGAAGCTTGAGGTAGTTGTTGACGACTCTCTTTCATATTTTGAATTCCCTTTGAGTGATGCCCCAGAGAGAGGAAAAATTGATGAGATCATGAAGCATCAGAGAGAGAATTTGAAATCGAGATCCAAAATCGAACATTCGAGATCGAGATCAAAAATTCAAAATAGAAACAAAAAAGGTCGATCTCGAATGTCAGAGAGAAAGAAAGAGACTCACCGTGGCTGAAGGATATCGACGTCGGCCTCCGGCTTCAGGATCTAATGAAGTGGAATCGCCGCCTCTCTCTCTCTCTCTCTCTCTCTCTCGTCTGCGGGAAGAGAGTCTAGACAAAAGACTCTAATTAGGGTTAGATATTGCATGTGAGAACTAATTGAGGAGTTTAATTGTGGATCCAAACTAAACCATAATTAAATGTGGATCCAAACTCAAACCAAATGAATTCATTCAGTTTCCAGTCAGATTTATTTACAAAACTGCAAAACCGGATCGAATCACGTAAATCGAACTACACAAAATACTAACCTACAACCGCACCGCGTTGTAAAAAAAAATCGAACCAAACCATCGGAACATCTACGGTTCTGCCGATTTGGTCAGTTTTACTATATTGGACTTTGTGGACCGATTCCCTAATTGGGACTCGACCAAGACCCGAACCCAATCCAATCCCAAATTGACCCCTTGGAGCTGTTTATGGTGGTATTAGGATAACGGTTTGGAGTTAATTGAAGCTTCCTTTGTGAACCGCTAAATCTCTTTCAAATATTAAATATGAGAAGCCTTTTTTTTCCATTAGGATTAGGATTTTGAGTCTTTGTAGTTAGTTTAAATAAAATAAAAAATAAAAATACCCCTCAGCCTCCCTTCTCATAAAAAGAATTCTCATATTCCTTTGTACTATCTCTATGCCTCCAAGCTCGTCTCGAGATTGGATCTTAGCCTGCATGTGTTGGAGATCGCTCGTGTAGGAATCCTCATAGTTCTCCTTGTGTTCGAGGAGATTAATCTAGCGAATGGAAGCCCCTTGAGGCTTGAGATCAAAATTTACGCTTCTGCGCATTTTGAATCTATTGTATTTGATGCATGAATCAGATACGCAAGTTACAACAGTTTTTTTATGAGGGAACATGCATTTTTTTTAAAGAATTATTAAGTGTTTTATAATTTCATTATTTGATGTAATGTTATTGCCCAAGAGAAATGAATGTAGACCTAAGTTCAAGCCGTCCGAAGCCACTCTCTGATTCAAATCTATAAGAATTTTAGAGAAAAAGGTATGAAAGAGTTCATGAGTTCTCCCTCTATATTCTTATTTATATGCAAATACAATTACAACTCATAATATGAATAGTATTTCTAATACATAAAGAAATGTGACTACTAATTAAGTAACTATAAGACATCTAATACATAAAACAATATGACTTCTAATTAGGTAATTAATTTAACAAAGAATTTAACACTCCTTTCAAGCTGGAGCATAGATAACAATCATGTCAACTTGTTACAAAGACTAGAATAAAGATTACCTAAACAAAATTTTTCTAACCAAAAAAAAAAAAAAAACTAAGAAACAAATAACGTGTAACAAATAGTCGGTCATTGATGTCGATGCCGAAGTTGTAAATTAAAGTAAGCTAAATCTGTGTCGAACCAAGCACTTGCATTAAGACTGTATGAAAAGTCAAATATCATCTTATCATCTTCTTGGATAAGGTCAGGATTTTAGAAATTTTCAAACTCAGTAGAATAGGATGTTATAAGAAATCTACAAACATAGTAGAATAGAAAGTTTTGAGATATCCTCAAGTGCAGTAGAATGTGAGGTTTTCAAAGATCCTCAAACTCAATAAATGAGAGATTTTGAGAGATCTTCAAACTCAGTAGAAACAGAAACAAGATAGATAATTATATATTAGATTAAATCATACTTGTAGAGAACTCAGTAGAAGCAGTTGATTGGTTGTATATGGCACGATATGGGTGGTTGGTGGCTCAAAAAAAACACTAACGGACTACAGATTTGCTGGCAGAAGTTGTTAGAAGTGGATGGTGGGTGTGGCAGGAGCAGCAGAGACATAACAAAAACTGAAAAATCTACATATATTGTTATTGCAACAGTAAAGTAGTTGTAGAAGCAGTATTATAGCAGTAGTTATAACAATAGTTGCTGCAATGGTTGTTTGCAGCCGTAGAGTAGTTGCAGCACTAGTCGTGACATAGATTAAAAGTAACAGCAGGAAGATGAAACGTGGCCAGGTGCTAGGCATGGTATCATATGTGTAATGCAAAAATGTAGCTCAGTGCTAGGAACGTGGTACATGAGCGTAACCTAGTGGAGGAGCCTGAACAATTTGCTAATGATGATCAGCACAAAAGAATTTTGATTGACTCTAATACTATATCAGAATTTTAAAAAAAAGGATCTAGGAGAGTTTTTGAGTCATCTCCCTATATTTTTATTTATAGGCAAATATAATTATAGCTCTTAATATAAGTAGGACTCCTAATATATAAAGAAATGTGACTCCTAATTAGGCAACTATATGCTCCTAATACGTAAAGCAATATGACTACTGATTAGCTAATTATATTACTTCTAATACAGAAAACAATATGATCCCTAATTAGACAACTAATCTAACAAAGAGTTTAACAAAATACAAATCTGATAACAACTGAAGTTTTTGCTATAATGAAATTATTTGCATCTAAAATTAGCTAAGTATAAAAAAACATATGGTGGCTTTTTTTTCCCCCTCTGGAATTAGTGTTTTCTCCACAAATAAAGGTTTGAGCCAACAAAACCTACCCAATGAGAGATAACTAAAGAGGAAGCAAAACCATATACTTTTTATTACAAAACAATGGACTTGAATAGATGGTTTGTTTAGTAAAAGATTTCTAAACCCATAAAAGGGATTTTGTCCTTGTAGAAATTATCAAGTAATTAAATCTCAAAAGAAAACCCGAAACTTTGTGAAGAATGCATAATGGAATTTATTCTCAAATGTGAAAATGTCATACGAGATACATCAAACTAGATGTAACTTAACTAATATGTGGTATTTGAAACGTCTTCTCAATTATATCGCGAATCTTTTAGATAAACCTCTTGGTGAATTAGAATGGAAGTGGAAATCTTTTTCCAATTGAAGGCAATCTAACAAAGACAACTACAGTATAAGAAGAGAATATAGTATTAACCAAGGTCACTTTCATGAACCACTTTTAGAATTGTCAAAGGAGAGAGAGAGGATGGAATACAATGATCCCTTTTTCTTTGATAAACTCACCTGTGCAAGCAAGCACCAAATTATGTCCTATTCTTTTTTCTTTTGTTTTCTAGTGTCTACCCCAATGTGGTATTTGGAAAATAGAAATTGTCCCCAAGTACTGCAATTAGGGTCCCTTGGTAAGCTATAATTGAAAATTCTAGTTAAATTAGGAAAATACCACAATTTTTGTTTGTTCTCTCAAAAAAAAGGAAAAAACGAATGTTTGTTTGTTTGTGAATTTCTATTACAAGTATCGTGATTTTCCTGAAAGCAGATGCGTTTGTTACACAAATAATTCTAAAACCAACAAAAAAAAAAAGGAAGCCACGCGCCATTTTGCATATGTAATATTATTATTTTTGAGAAAAAAATCCCTAGCTATAAAATAAGTAGAACTCACATCTTCAATTTCTCCAAGTCTTGAACTTGTAAATATTTTTGTTCTACGAATTTTTCACAATAGTCATATTGTGATGCACTGATTCTTCTCACATTAAAAGTGTAAATGACTCACAAAATAGACACGCATACTAAGGGTCTGTTTCGTTGTCGTAACTGGCCGTAATTCGTAGTTATACTTGGTAAAGTGTTTTACAATTGTGAATGAGTTACATGTATGTAAATTTTACGGTATTTGATTGGTAATATAAAATTGTAAAGTGGGAAAGTGTATTGTACTTTACGGTGTTTGGTTGTCGTAATGTATAAGTCGTAAGTGAAAAAGTTGACCACAAAATTAGCTATTTAGTGATTTTAAAAGTTTTAATACTGCACATAAATATTAAAAAATTTTAATATTAATATAAAAAAATATTACAAATTTGTATGACCACAAAATTAACTGTAACTGGGCTGTAAGTGAGTGGTACCTGGGTTGCAAGTGAGTGTTAGTTGAGTTACGTATGTCTTTTACGAATTACGGTCCAAACAAACGCCGTAATTATACCTGAGTAGTAAGTCATTTACGAATTACAGAGTTTTACGCGAAACAAACGGCCCCTAAGACTCTTAATAAGCAGGGGGGGCAACATTTTAAGATCAGAACTTTTGTTTTACTAAAAAGTTTAAACGTTCTCACTTCATCAGATTGCCGTCAAAAGCTAGAAAATTTCTGGCATGGATCCTATGCAAAAAAGTACAGGTCCCAAGACCCAAAGTGATGTAAAATCTTGAGGCAGATGTTGATGTGGTCTCTTGAGATCTCCAGCCCTCTGCCTGAACAATTACAAGCCCCCATGATTCCAAAACTGCTGGAGATTCTGATAAAAATTCTTGCTGTCATAAAGCTCAAAGTACTTAGACAATGAGCCAGCTTCCAAGGTCTGATTAGATCACTAATTACTAGTGGGATCACTAGAAATAACAAAACTTCATGTAGTTTGAGATTTCTATAAATGAATCTTAGTTGATTTCAGAATCGAGACTATGTGGCAATTTACACAAGCAATTAGGCAGAGAAAATCAAATGCGGGACGAGACAATTAGTGTCTTAATGCAAGACAACAAGGAGAGAGGCAGCAACAAGAGCTCATATTCTTCAAGTAGACATCAATTCATCCAGTTTCTGAGAATCTTAAGGCATGTTACTCCAAATTGCTGGGATTCCACTAAGAAATCGCCGTTGAAAAATGCTACCCTCATAAATTCGAAAGATCATAACATCGCCATCAGTAGGAAAAGCTAAGCTTAGATTAATTTGTGGTGAGTTATACGAGAGGGATGATAGCAACAATTAGTGTCATATAAATATGAAGTTGATATCGATCTTTTTATGGAAAAAATTTCACCCAAATAATTAGAAGAATGCTGAAATTTGTCACAGAAGTAGCATAATTAGAGATCATATTACAATCATCGACTTAATCAGGAGATCGATCTTCTTAATTACATTGAGATATAGACTATAGTAAGTAGCGTTGAGGATCTTCCCTTATCAATGAACTTGATTTTAATTTAGTGCAAAACTAAGTAAAATTAGTGCAAATGCCACTTTTGGCACGCCTAGTCAAGATCATGGTCGGCTGGTCTGTTATGGATCACATCTTTGGGTGCATTTATGCAGCCCAAATGTCTGCCATTTAGCTTAGATATTTCAGGCATGCTAGGTGTCTTGAGATTTGGGTCGAACAAATAGTCTCACATAAGCTAGGCGTGCGGATAGTGTTGAGTATATAAGGATTTGGGCAACTCCACCTAAAAGGCTAGTCTTTTGGGATGGTACCCCAAGCCCTTCAAGTGGTATCAAAGCCTGCCCCGAACTTATTCGTGTGTGGGTGATGTTCGACGATGTAGATCCCCCAATGGCGCAAAGGCGCAATAGGCCTGCCCACCCCACTGGCGCAGAAAGGCGCAATAGGCCCCTGTGAAGCTATCTAATGTTGGGCTCTCGAGAAATTTGACAGGAGAGACTCTTTGTTCGAGGGGGGATTGTTAGGATTTGAGTCGAACAAATAGTCCCACATCGGCTAGACGTGGAGATGATGTTGAGTATATAAGGATTTGGGCTATGGTGCCCCCAAGTCCTTCAAGGTGCTTCTTTTAGAAGCAAGTTTGCCTGTCTTGGTATTTTTAAGCCTTTTTTTGTCACTTTTAAATTCCATCCAAAAAGAGAAGTGAAATTTCAAAAGACTTGCATTCGAAGTTGTACTATTTGCACGAATTTGTTGACCGCAATCCCAAAGTTGTTGTCAAAATATCAGTATTTTGTCCAAGAAACGCAAAAGGTCGACACTACTTTTCAGAGAGAACGAAAACAATTTTGAGAGGCCAAGCGTGGAGAGACAATTCTTCCATGAAAAAGTCAGAAATGACAAATCAAAAGACTAAGACTTTTACTTGATCAATCCTTTTTTAGTGGAGATTCTTAGAAAAGAGTGTTTGCATGATGGGGCCGTTTGTTTCGCGTAAAACTCTGTAATTCGTAAATGACTTACTACCCATTTACAACTACGGCGTTTGTTTGGACCGTAATTCGTAAAAGACTTACGTAACTCAACTAACACTCACTTGTAACTCAGTTACCACTCACTTACAGCCCAGTTACAGTTAATTTTGTGGTCATACAAATTTGTAATATTTTCTTATATTAATATTAAAAAATTTAATATTTAATTTTTTTAATATTTATTTGCAATATTAAAACTTTTAAAATCACCAAATAGTTAATTTTGTGGTCAACTTTTTCACTTACGACTTATACATTACGACAACCAAACACCGTAAAGTATAATACACTTTCCCACTTTACAATTTTATATTACCAACCAAACACCGTAAAATTTACATACATGTAACTCATTTACAATTATAAAAGACTTTACCAATTACAACTACGAATTACGGCCAGTAACCAATTACAACTATGGAACATTTCTTTGCTTGGTAGACTTTGGATCTCATTTGCTTGCTGAGGTGCATGCCAAAAGAGAGAGGCAGAGAAATTTCTGAAACGTTGTTTGTGTTTGGTACTCCAAAAAAAGAAGAGGGGAAATTTCTTTTGGGTTGCATTTGCTTGATGCAATCACCAACAAGGTTGATAGATTCAAAAAGCAAGTGTTGCTACATGCTACTTTGAAGACTTCTTCACTACATGCCAATTGAAATGCAGTGGACCCCTAATGCATGATGCCCATTATGGACAATTATAAGAGCACGCACTAACATCCATCCTTTTTATATTATATCAAGAAAAAAAAATTATATGCAATTATGTTAAAAATTCATTATATGGGAATTTAGGTCATGACCTATGTATGCTTTGCTCGTATCAGAAATTTACTTAGGGGGAAATCGTCATGTACTTAAAGTCCTTTGCTTGTGTAATGTGTAACATCTATTCACATTGATAATCCTAAATAATAATGCAGTGATGTTATTAACATCTATTAAATATTCAGTTTTTTTTTTTTTTTAAGTATTAGTCACACACACACAAAAAAACAATACTTAAATGGTTTTTGTTTTATACTGTTATAAGCCACTGAAATTCACAATTTAAGTATTGACGTTTCCAAATTGAGGGTAGTTTTTATTATTATTATTATTATTATTATTATTATTATTATTATTATATATATATATAGGAAAATTTTCAAATGAGAAACTTTCTCATAATAAGCTTCGTGAGAAAATCATATAAGAGAGATTTTATGGATGATCCGAACCGTTCATCTTGATCTACATACTCTAATTAGACTACCAATAAAAAATCACGCAATTTCAACTTTTTTTACCGATGCATCAAATGATATATATATATATATATATATATATATATATATATATATATATATATATATATATATATATATATATATAGGTCTCCGTGTGAGAAACTTTCTTACACGAAGAAGACCGTGAGAAAACCATATAGGAACGATCATGTGGATGATCTGAACCGTTCATCTTGATTTATATAATTTATTTAGGCTATCAATAAAAAATCACGTGATTTTGAGCTTTTTTTTTACCATGCAATAAGTGGTTACAAAACATATGTTATATTTGCCGTAGAATAAAGATGTCATTTGATGCATGGATAAAAAGTTCGGAATCGTGTGATTTTTTATTGATAACCGAATTAGAGTATGTAGATCAAGATGGACGGTTCGGATCATCCACGAAATCGCTCTTATATAGTTTTCTAACGAAGCTTATTTTGAAAAAGTTTCTCATTTGAAGATTTTTCTATATATATATATATATATATATATATATATATATATATAAAATTAAGTTATTCCTGATTCACTAATTAGTTATTAAAGTTCAAGTTGGTATAGAAAAATATGCCATAGATAAAGTAATATACATAATTTCTTAGAAATATAATATGATAGAAAGCACACGCAAAAAATAAATTAAGGGTTTTTAGCTTGTAGAGCCTTGCATTTAGAGAAATATATGTAATGCCGCTATAAGTAAATTTCCTCATGTGATATCTTTTATTTATTTATTTTATATTTACAAGTATACCAGATATGTAGGTTGAAATAAGATTCAAAAGAAATTAATAGTAAAAATATAATTATCTTGTGCTAATTGGTATTATCTAATAATTATTTTTAATACATATTTTATTATATATTATAAACAAAATTTGATTTCTCTATAACATAATGTAGTAAGAAAATGTTTCACTAATGCTTATATGAATTTAAGCATGAGATAATATATATATATATATAAAATAGATAAAAAATATATCAAATAATAGTTGTTATATACTTATCCAAAAAGTATTAAGATATAGGAAAGAATATGCTAATATTTTCAATGATTTTAAAAAGTTGATAAGATTACTTTTTATCTTAATTAAACACAAAAAGTTTGAGATTAATTTTCTTCACTTAGTTATGAATTTTTCTTTAAAAAACAAGACTTTTTTTATTTGCAAGGAGAAATTTAGATCTTCTATTATTTTTTATTTTGTGTGTAATTATTTGGATGATTTAGGTTTACCTCTCTATTATATAATGACTTGCACATTAGTTGTTGGGTAGGTGGTTCCAAATCGTTGGTGGGAATTTTCCGCTAAAGATGGTTGGACCTCTTGATTGATCATGCCCAAAACACAGAACATCTTTCAGGTCAAGAGCACCGGTGTGGTGCCGGCCGAAAATCTTCGGGCGTGAGAATATGTATCCTTCTTTGAAGAAAAGTAAAGAATATTGTATGAATGGGGTTCTCACTAGTAATCAAAAGCTAACCTCTTTCTTGATGGAGATGGGAGTGTATCTATACACGTCTAAGCTGTCATCGTGGGTGCAGATATTATGGATCTCGATAACTGCATGATTTGCATATTATGTATTTTTCGTAGCCGCCTGGATCACGCCGCTTGATTTTTGGGATAGCCATGCAGAGTTATCTGCTGCTATCCATAACAACCCTCATTGATATATGGGCATTGTAATATTTTAGACATGAAGATGATCTGACAGCATAACTGGATCCGTCAATCGCAGGGATCATCGCGGGGATTGTGCCGCACAGCTGTAAGCATCGCAAGAGCAGCAAGCTTTAGAGGATCTTCGTGTCAGAAGCTTGGGTAGCTCCGAAAAGGAGCCTAGTACCGATTATTGGGTTCCCAGAGAGTTGCACAACTCCGGTTAAGTAGCAGATCCGAGTAAATAATGTCTAATTAGATGTGGGCTCAGAGCGAGGCCCGATGCTTTCTTCTTAGGCCTATGTTAAGCTTGTATGTAAGCTAAGCCCCCTGACAGAGAAGCGATGCCTCCAGGTAGTAGGACATGTGGAGTAATCTCATCATGCGTTGGAAATTTGGCCACGACAGATGCCCCCACTTTGCCCCTTTTTGGAGTCTAGGATCGAAAGAGGGAAAGAGTAAACGACGTGATCCCCCAGCTAGTGGCTAGGTTTTTCGCCTTGTAGTCAGAGAAAAGCAATCAGCGTATCTCTTCGTATCTTTGCACATTTAATGATGTCTGTGCTCTGTATGGCCCACTATCAAATTGTATGCTCGAGTGGCACGCCCAGAAAAGAGATAACCGTCATTTGGTGGATAGGATTCGTTGGGATCTGCACAACAGCCTAATCTGAATTTGGGATGGTTGTGATGCCTCGATTCGATCTTAGAGCCATCATTGTGATGACGTCCTTTCCTTCATATATATTAGGGGGAAATTTTAAGGTTTTTTCTAAAAGCTCTTGTTTTCAAAAATTCCCAAATCTCCTCTCGTTCTCTACCCTCAAACTCGAGGGTTAATCTCTCATCTTCTAGTTTCTGGATCAAAGGATGGCTAGATAAAAGAAAGTTGTTGTTGTCGAGAGAAAAAAGTCTCACTTCAGAACAAGAGAGGTGATGGACTTCGAACCCTCGCCGGCTGTCCTCCATAACCAAGGCGATGTGGTCGAGTTCCTGAAGAAGCATCATGTCATTCTGTCCCTAGGCATTATCGTCGAGTGGTGTCATCTTGATACAGACGTCAAGATACATCCTCCTGAGGGTGGAGTGTACTTCAATCCCAAGGTGTTGGCATTAGGAGTGCATCTCCCTCTTACTGTCTTTATTCGCTAGGTGATGGCTTACTATGATGTTGCTTCCACCCAGCTGACACCCGGTGCATGCTGGACGGTCCTAGCTTTCGAAGCCCTTTGTGTGAAATTTGCTCCTGATTCGTATAGCCTTTCAGATTTTGCAACTTGCTATTCGACGTGAAAGTTTTCATCAGGGGCTTATTCCTTCATTCTACGAGGAGGCCGATCAAGATTGATTATTAACCCAATGGATAGCGATAATGGATGAAACAATATCATAGTCTGAGTATTTGGGCCTTGGGAAGCCACTGGGGAGAGCGTCCAGGGGAGCATACCATTGTTTTGGGGCTCAGGCACAGGTATACAACGCAGTGGACTCGTTTTGGTGGAGTCTGAAAAATGAGCCAAGAAGTTGTATGGGATCAAGTGTGACAAGCGTAACTGGAGTTGGTTGTTGTGCCTAAACAGACCTGTCGTGCTTCCTGTTGTCCCAGAGATAAATCCTCCGCAAAGGGCCTGACAGGGTTGAGCTCCAGCGTCGTTGGGTGTAAGTGTAACGCCCCGATCCCACGGTACGGGGACGTCACTGCGACGTATATACGCAGGTCAGAAATACCCTCACGTATATACGCTAAGCATTAGTACAAGAAAGAATCAGAGTACTACAAAGCGTGGTATTCATTCATATGCCAACTTAAGAAGTACAAATTACAAAGTTATCACAGGATATGATATACTATTACACAATACATGTGTCTTATATCACAACCATGTCCAAAAGTACGATTTACAATATGAACACAAGATGCTCACGAGTTGGATGAGGATCCCGTGAGTCGAAGAGAAAAGTCTGGCACGAGAGAAACTGAACTAGTCGGCCTGCTCAACAAGAAAAGCTTGATCTTCTGTGGACGGCTCCACTTCAATCCAACCTCCGGAACCTGAACATACAAATTCAAGGGAGTCAGGACCTCCCAAACAAATGATCAGGTTACAGCCGAGTGGCAAAGAGACAAGAGCAGGAGAGTTGGAACAGTATAATAAATATTCAGCCAGCAAGTAATGGAAGCACAACAATTTAGAGTTGAAAAGACGTTGTACAAGTTTAGGTTACGGCTCTATGAGACTAGTACCTCGAAGGAATAATCCAACAAGGAAACCCTCATCTATATACCTTTATCTCATGTCCCCGTAATCCAGGCGTGTACAACGGATCCACAGTTAGCGTCTTTTATTATTATTACTTGTCTTACTTTGATATCTAGCTATGTGAACTAGCGTCCCAGCGCACATAGATCCATATCCGAGTAAAGCAAGGTTGTTATTGGAAACCAGCGGGGGTATCAATGAACTATATTTACAGTGGGTCCCGTGCTTGCCCGGGACCACGGTCCAGGGTGTTCCGTTGCTTGGTGACGGAACCAGCCGCAAGGCCTATCAGGAGGGACTTATGTATGCCCTTTATCATGATGGTATCAGGAAGAGGGAGCCAGCACTCCCCTCGGTCGCCTGGAGGCCCACAGGTCAGACCGGATAGTTTAGTTGCACAACATACCTAATACCACTGTAAACACGAACATATATTGATAGCCGCATATTTCCCCCGACCCGATGCAAGTTGTCTCATTTTACGAGTTCTTTAGATAATTATCAGATTTCGGGAATGAGCAGGAGCAAGTCAGGAATATCAGGAGTACAATCGTACTATCACTTAATCAAGTTATAAAACATGATGTCCGGTTATCATTCCCATTATCGTGATAATTATAAGAGTCAAGTGTATCATGCCTGGTGTCAAGAGATAGCATGACAAGAGGTGATATTCGTCTGGGAGTAGCAGACGCGAAAATAGCAAACGCGGGATTCGCATCGCAAAGGTGCCGCAAACGCGAGGTCTGCGTTCAAGTCAGGACGCGAGGTGAACGCGGACGCGGACATGGGTTTGCGTCGCGTTAATGCAAGAAGAACATCGACATGGGCATAGCAGACGCGAAAGTAGCAGACGCGGGGCTCTCAGACGCGGGGATCGCGTCACGAAGGTATCAAAACGCGAGGCTCGTGACCTGCGTTTAAATCAGGGCATGAGGAGAACGCGGACGTGAGTATAACTCCGCGTCATATCAATATAAATAGAACACAGACGCGAGCTTTAGCTTTGCGTCGCATCGATACAATAACGCGAAGGCCGCGTTAAGGAAATGCCTAGACGCAGGAGGTAACTCCGCGTCTAACAGTACAGCCACACCGCACGACATAAAATACAATAATAAAAATGAGTTTACAAGTCCATGTCTTGGCGAGTAAAGTTACTCGCCTAAAAATGTTCTTATGCGTCCAGCGTTCCGGGAGAGTCCTTGTTCAAGTTATCGCAACTTATCATCAAAACGATTACCCGGAATAATCGCGAACTATTACCGGAATAACCTACGGCGATGTCGACAACTAAGAAAACCCGGCCCCAATCCTAAAAAGGGGGGAACCGGCCTTAGTGTCTTGTCGATGATGAAGGAGAGCACGGCCCCCAATCCAAAGGAGGTGGCCGGCCTCAAGAAGATGATGGTGTGGTGGTGGTAGTTTGGAGAAGGTGAAGGCTTTGGTGGTGTTTTGGAGTTTGTGGTTGGTTTAATGGAGTTGAAGGAGGAAGGAGATGAAGGTAGGAGGTTGTAGTGGTTGTGGTTGTGGTGGAGATGAAGGAGGAATTGGTGAGGGTGAAGGCTTCTCTTGGTGGAGGCTAAGGCTTTGGTGAAGTGAAGTAAAAATGAAGGAGAAAGGAGACGGAAGTGTTTATATAGGATTTGGATTTGTAAAGGAGATGTAAAAATGGAAAAGAGGGGGGTTTATTTGTAAAATGGGAGGTGAGGTGGCTCTCTTTGCCGACCTTGGTGATGGGAGAGGGATTTGAGTGTTTTGGGATATTTATTTTGTTTGGAGAAGATATTTTGTTTTTGGTGGAGAAGATATTTTGGTGAAGATATTTTGTGGAAATTTGGTGGAAGGAAAAAAGGGAAAGAAAAAGGAAAAAGGAAAAGAAAATGAAAAGAGGAAGATATTTTCTTGGAAGAAAAAGTGAAAATAATTGGAGTGGCGGATTCTCGGGATTCGGTTGCGGATGCGGAAATCTTTTGGAAAAATACCGAAATCGTCCCGAAATCAAGTATCTCGGAACGACTCACAAAAATTCTCAAAAATAGAGAATATTATACTAAGACTCCTGGTGAAATTCGTTTTAAGAAATTATTTATCGTTTTGAAATTAAAAATCCCGGATACTGGCCGATACCGACTCCGGTGGAATTTTCATAAATTCATAAAATCCTCAGAAAAAGTATTTAGGTAGGAAATATGATTCTAAGAGGAAATGTCTAAAGACTCTTCGAGAAATTCTAATCTGTCTGTAAATTAAAAATCTGGGAATCGATCAGCGGTACTGGTCGACACCGGTTTTGAAGATTTTCAATTTAATTCGAGAAAATTCCAGAAAATCCTAGAAAATATAAAATATTAGAAAATGATATTTAAAACTAAAATCGGTCAAATACAAGAAGTAAATCGAAAAATACGATCGAAAAACTGAATACGCAACTAAGTACGTATTCCGGGAACTGGGTATTACAGTAAGTCTGTTTGAAGATGAGGCTCCGCCCAAAGAAGGGCAGTTTTTAGTCACGACTTCCTTGAAAAAGAGGATGAGGATGAAGGAATCAAATTCTCGGGCCAGACCCTCAAAAAGGAAGAGACCGAAACCGGATCCTTTGGTGCAGGAGCTCCAGAAGGTAAGCATCGATTTTATTGCGGATCTCTCTGTGTCCTTCCCTAATTCATACTTGTAATACACAGGAATATAAGGATCTCACTTATGAATCTGACGAGGATGAAATGCGGAGAGAGAAGTTGAAGATGAAGAAAGGCTTCTCTTTGAAGGCTTCTCTTTGAAGAATGGGACAGGTTCCAGGAAGATGACTCCTAAAGATCAACAAAGACACAAGGGCTTTGGTGATCCCCGAGCTCTGGGACAGCCAGAGCCGCCTTCGATCAGGCACTTTTCTGAGCCCCAAACTGATTATGGATCCTCTGGAACCCATTTGATCGTTCCTCCACTGTCTCTGGCAAGTATCCCTGTTGTGATATCTTCATTTAATGATCCATCTTTGGTTGTTGAACGTCCGGGACGATCACTTAGTTGAGAAGACCCTATATTATGGGTATGCTGCAGATCGCTAGTGAACAAGTCGTCAGACCCACAGCCGGGGAGCCTTCGTCTTTAAGAGCGATCCAGGACAGTCAGGTCCGAGCTTTCAAATCAGGGTTGATGCTTAGAAGGGATGATGACGAGGCCGTCCAACGTGAAGGGAACTTTCCTATCAAACTGGTAGGCTCTCTCTGGCGGATTAAAAGAAGATGATGAAGAAGTCGATGATAAAAGTATGTATGTGTGCTTTTGCTCTTCATAGATTATTTCACTTCCCACTGATTTCTCTTATGTAGGGTGTGTCGTTTGTCTTTGAATTCCTGAGTAGTCAGTAGGCTGCCTTGAAAGAGAAGAGCGAGATCATCGCCGGTCTAGAGGAGAAGGTCAGCAAGTTGGCTGTCGAGAAGCTAGTGATAGATGAAAAACTCGCCCAGCTTCAGTCCTTGAGGTGATTTAAGATCAAACGGGATCGGCTCTGAAGAGCTGGAGGAAAGGGATACTGAGTTATCTCGAGTCTGTGGGGAGTCAGAGAAAAAAGACACTGACCTCGAGTTAGCCCTGAGGAGGCTGAAAGAATCGGATTCAGCCCTCCAATCTGCTATTGAGAACAATAAGACCCTGTCCGAAAAGTGGAGAGGGGTGGAGTCATCCATCAAGAGTGCTCGTGATGATGAAAAGAAGGCTCATCAGATGACTGACAACCTGTTGTCCGAGATGGAGGAGATGCGGGTTGTTTGTCAGCATGAGAAGGACCGACTTCTCCATAGCCTGGAAAAGGTGCATGCTGATTGGATTGAAGATAGGAGAAGGCAGCAAGAGGCCATAAACCTGTTTAAGAAACTGAAGTACAGTCAGGGGTGAGGGATGACAAGCAAAGTAACGCGCCTAAGTACCCTTTGGAAGATGAAGTGGGGTCTGCTTTGGAGGATGCTGAGGAGGCCTCTGATGGAGAGGAGGAGAGTGAAGAGCCTGTGGACGAGGATGCTGAGGTCACGGGGGAAGAGAAGGCCCTTGATACTGAGACGAAGGATCCAGATAGCGGACTAGTTCAGACTGAAGAGATCTCCGATGTACCACACGGGGGACCGCCGGTTTGGACCGACCCTGCTACTACCGCGGTCTCGGGAGCCGAACGATAGATATTTTGGTCGAGATGAAAAAAATCAAATAGAGAAGATGTTGTTGGACAGAGATAAAAAAAGAGATCACAAAAAAAAAAATCAAAAGTACCAAGACTAAGATTGTTGAGACTCAAAAGGATATTAAATTCTGAAATCATATCTATCAGTTAAAAAATAAAAATTACTAAAATAGTCATGTCTAATATTATAGTTAAAGTGTCAAATGAAATAATGGATTGTTCCACTTAAAATCAAATTTGTGGAATCTTTTGTAATATTCTAACTAATGCTTTTTATAACAGTACAAATACATCTTTTATTAACTAGAAATCAATGGGAATCGAACAAATGACAAATTCAAACAACTAAAGCATGATTCGCTTAGTTCTGCAACATAAAAGAAAACACTCTTGATTTAACCATCTTGATATCATTTCAATAAATAGAAATGGTGATATTGATTAACCATAATAATAACGTGGGTTATTAGACATGCTTGCTAAAATAGCACTGATAATGTGAATTTACATTTAGGACGTGTTTGGTTGCAAGAAAGTGAGCGGAAGTAAGAAAATGGGGAAGTATAATTACTCACTTCCCTATTTATTCAAATACCGGAAAAGAAAAAAAAAAAAACTCCTTTTTCTTTTCTCTTTTCTCTTTTACACAACCATTTCCTCACTTCTAAGGTGCTATAGTTAATTTTGTGGTTATATAAATCTCATTTGAAATAAGTTGTAGTACAAAATAATTAATTTATTGATCATGTAAATCTCACTTGCCTTCTTATTACAGTTCATTTTTTATTTTTCTTAATTAATTTTTATTTAATATTATTTTGCGATCAACTTTGTCACTTCCACTTCCACTTCCACATTACCATTCAAACACCGAAAAAGACATAACATTATTCAAATTATACTTCCCAATAACATTCAAACATTAAAAAACTTACTAACTAATTCTCAAATTCCAACGGAAACTATTACTACTTCCTCACTTCCACCCTTAATCAAACAGGCCTGACTGAATCCAAGGAAAATCCTACACCCCCACCTATTGTTGCCGCATATCACAAAAGCTAAGCACGCTTAGAATAGAATTGTGAGCTAACTCTCCTAAATAGTTAGGTGTTGACCAATGCTTTGCTTAAAGGCATTTCGATGGGAATTTTTTCATCTATTTGCAATGGCATTAGTTGGAGAAACTCTATTGTATGCATCTCAAAATGGAGGGGACCTTTTTTTTTTTTTCGAAAAAGGATTTTGTAACCAATTTTTCCTCTGTGACCAAAGGAAAAAGGGCTTTTGTACTTTCAAAAGTTTCTCCTTTTTTCTTACCTGGGTGATATGGTTCTTAATTTCAACCGCCGATGAGAACTGAGAAAAATTATTTATATATAGATTAACGATCCAGTGAAAAAGTTAGCTAAGATGAGAAGATGAGAATGGATCACAAGGGCCATCAGATTATCTGTTGGGTAGTTGAGATTAGTTTTTAAGTTGGTTAACTTAATTTTGAGTGAATTAACTTAGTTTTTGGGACACTCTTCTTTTGTTGGTATGAATCTGAACTTTGATGCAATAATAGTTTCGTTGAGCCTTCCTTCGCAAGCAGGAATCTAGAATTTAACATATAAAATTAATCTACTTAAAGTACATCTGCATGATTCTTGTATTATTCAAATGCCTCAAACGATTACATCAAAGTTATAATGAAGATCGGAGAAAAAGAATAATTTGAGTGCAATGGGTAACTAGAATCTACAATAATGTCTAAATCAAGCCACGAATATAATTGCAGGCACATGCAGCTCAAGCTGCCAGTCCAGAAAAGGCTGAGTTGTTTCAATGTAAATAATCCCTTTGACAAATCAATTGGGTTTTAATACCATTTTCTTATGCATTGTCTCTCTGTTTCAAAATGGTTAACTTTAATTAATCCCACACACCTTCCGTTGTTTAAACCATTCTAAGCTTTGATTTTTGGAGTGAAGTAGTGATCCCTTCCATAGCTTCTCAATTAGCTGGCCAACCTTAGATTTCACCCGGGGCGGAATCAGGTATAAATTTTAGGGTTGACTGCAATTTTTTAATATATGCTTATAAATTATATGCATTTCCCAAAAGAATAAAATAGTATTATCCACTAAATTAGAAATACAACTAGTAATAAATTTGTTAAAAGAAAATCAAAATAAAATGGTCTAATACAATATCTGAAAAAGAACAAAAATAAAAATAAATTTAAGACAATATTTGAAAAAATGGGCCGAGCGTCCGACCTAGCTCACTGCTGGGTCCGCGGCTGGATTGCACTGACCAAATTAACGATATTGAGAGCACATCTTTTCTTGTCTAGTTTGTTAAGTTGTCAAATTAGAATTAATATTTTAAGTGAATATTCACATTCTAGAGTGTCATGTCATCTAGTTTTTCTCATCACACATGAAATTAATTGATGAAACTTTTCCCTTATACCAAAAAAATAATAAAAAAGAAAAGAGAAAATAAAATAAAATTCAGAAGACCTAAGCAGCCTGGTCAATTAACTAAAATGCGAATGCACTCAGGTGGGAACGGAAAAATGAATGGCGGCCCTCAACAATGTGAACAAATTAATCAGAAACCACTTTTGGGAGTTGACTGCTACTTCTAACATCAACCTCGTTTTTTTTTTCGCTTACAAATGTCGACAATTGAGGACATTCTGATGAATCGGACATTTTAAATTTAAACCCCAAAGAATTATAAATTTATATGAATCGGGACATTCTGATGGGTTTAGCATGAGAACTGTTCAGCACATTATTCTTTTAAGAAAATTATTCAGCACATTAGTATTGAGAAAAGAAAAAAGAGATTATTCTGAATATAATTTTTTAATATAAATTTTTTGTTTTAATTGTAAAAAGAAAATACTTTTGAAATAATGACATGTAGGTTTGCATCATAACCTCTAGAAGGGGAAAAGAAATCCTGTCGTAGAAGAGAGAAAAAAATGAAGGAAAAAAAAAAACCTCGTCGGTGAGAATAGAATGCATACCCAAACACTTACCCCAATATAGATCATAACGAACCAACTTTCATGAATTGCTAGTCAAGTCTAATAAGTATGAAAATTTTAGTAGCCATTTTCTTTTAACACAAATGTTGAACCTTCTGTTGATAAATATTGTATACGCGTTTATATCTTGAATAGCGTACCATTTTTAAAATTTATAAAACACACTGTTATATTTTCAAACAATTATTTTGATATTCAATAACATAGTATTTTCTAGAATCTACTGCTTATTTCAAATAAATATAGCATTTTAAAACAGATTAACAATTTCTAAGAATAATAACAGTTTCCTTTTTGTTATTATATTTTTGGGAGCACAAATTTTGTTATTGTTTTTAAAGTTTAAAGTTTCTTAGTTAAAATAAACTTATGGTGCAATTTTGGATTTTTTTTGCTTTTTTTTTTTTTGTTTCGTGAGTTTGAACTTAACAATTATTTTTCTTTTTCTTTTTTGAATAAAGGTCGGGACTTAAACCTAGGATTCCTCGCAACCCCACTTTCATCTCTTTATTATTGAGCTAAGCCTGACTGGCAAAAGAGTTGATAAAATAACAATAAAAAAATTGATAATGAAGTATAATTAGATATTTATGCTAATTATACAAGTGTAAATATTATATTATTTTTATTAAAAATGTGCGTCACCTGAGACAATAAAGCAATAAGAAAATTATTATTAAATTAATGCTTATTTGAATTTAAGAATGATATAGATTATATAAAAAAAATGTAAAACAAAAAGACTTGAATCCATTGATAAAAGAAAAACTTTGATTTTAAGCAAAGCAATGATGTTTCTAAAGATAAATTGCAAGCCATTTGAAGCTTATCCATAGCAACAACTAAGCACATGAACACCTATCTCTAATTGTAGCATTTGGACACCACAAGCTATTGAGACCTTTGACATGGAGCACGTTAACGTAACCCCCGCTATAAGGTCAAAAAGATTTAAATCCGTTGATAATTTCTTTTGAGTCCCTTGAATGAGGGGCGTTGACTTTTGCATCCTAACCCAGCTCAGACTCATATTTTGAAGTCAACGTGGAAGAAAATAATATTGCAAAACTTCCGTTACATAAATAAACTTTTACAAATATCAAACGGAAAAGGTAAAAAAAAATATATAAATCAGAGACACGCTGCCTTGGGCCTAACAACAAAAAAAAGAAAAAAGAGGATGAAAAAAATACGTATCATCCATCGAGACCTGGCAATGGTAATAAAAAGGCTACGAAGATCCTAGGTTCGAGACTGAGTTATAACCAATGGCGCAGTAATCATCGTCACCTTTTTGAGGGAAAAATTTCCTCAAAGACGGGAAGTCTTCTCTTACTTGACAGAGGACCGTAAAGTACTGCATTGATCGCCATCTCCATCATTTGTGCCTCCCGCAGTGATCCATGGCTTGCGTTTGCTATGAGGGTGTCATGCTCGTCTAATGGTTTACTGGTTCCCCATGAAGCCATGCACAGCTGCAAGCCCAAAATAATAAAGAAATTAAGTGTTAGTCGCTAGAGTAATACTATTTGTACTATTTTCTTATATTACATTATCTTACTACTTTATAAATTGTGGGTCACACTCTTGTGAAATAGGGTTTCCCACCCTCATCAATTGCTAGCTAGTGTCGCTCACAATTTATAGAGTAACAATATAATGTAGTACTATAAATAACATTACTCTTTGTGGCTGTGTTTGGATGTTTTTGTAAAATAAAAAAAAAATCATTTTTTTTTGAGTGTTTTAAAGATTCAGGAAGAATCTACATATTTATTATTTGGATTGTTATATAACTGCAAGCCCAAAATCAAATTAAAATAAGTAACACAACCATGGATCTAGATAAGTTAACCATAGAATTTGAAATTTCTATTGAGAATAGAAATTTTAAAATTCATCATTTTAGAAGATTTTTCATACTTTCTTATTTATTCAAACACGCACTTAAAAAATATCACGAACCATTTTTTTTCAAAATTCACACAAAATCACGTAATTTTATGATTTTGCGAGGTACCCAAATGCTGATGAAGAGAATTAGAATACGCGAAGATTTCAAATTGAGACCTAACTAAAACTTTTCCTTTAAAGGAAAAAAAAGAAAGGAAAGAGCATCAATTATGTGGCACTAGTTATCAAATCTAAATCAATCTCGAAATATTAAACAAAAACTGAAGGAGAGGAGAGATGGATCATACTCACACTGAAGGCCTCGGCTTCAAGGTCTTTCTTCCTCTTGTTTGTTGAGCTCCCATCAGCTTTCTTGCTCGTGATTGAGTTTGATGGAGGAATCCGATGAGGTGAAAGGATTTCCTCAAGAAAAATCTCATATTCCTTCACAATTCCCATGCTTCAACTTGTTGATGACAACTGTAACGAATCAATAGAGATTAGTTCTTTGGATGAGTGCTTTTACTCTGTCTTAAGCCTTATAAGTAGGATCTAAAATAAGAGAACTCTTAAACCTAAATAGAACTGAGTTTATCAAGTCCGAGTAAACTTAAGACTGGGTGAAGCAACTAACTGACATGTATGATTTGATGACGAATTCCTCTAGTAATTCATAATAATGTTATTCTTTTATTTATTTGTTTATGTAATTTCTCTAGTAAAAAGTTAATGAAGATTAGGATTCATGATATGTATCTAACACCTAAATATTTTCAGCATGAATATTCCAAGACAATTCTATTAAAATAAGATTCTCAGTCCAATTTGTGACAACCACAACTAACATATTAAGAATGAAAAATAAAAAAATAATTATTAACTTAATTAATTAATATGTTTTGAATCGAAATTATTTTTTCTCAACTTCAAAATTTGATGAACTGTGTATTTTTTTCTTTTTAATTTTAAAAAATAACTCTGATCAAATGCGATCAAGTCCTAATCACATTGTGCAAATACTGAACCCGATCCTTACACTTTAATCACTCGTCAAAATCCCCTGTTAGTTGATCTAATCCATATTTGCCCCCGTACGGCACCCAAAAGCACAATTTTTATGGATTAGATCCAAGAATTTTTTAATCTCCAACAATAGAAATAACTTAATTCACAGAAAAAAGGAAAACAAATTAAAAGTCATAATTTATAATTAATGGCGTTTTGCTTCAATTATCTTGCCCGGCATTAAATTCTCGTAAACGCCGAATTTTATTACGAATTTTAGGGTAACAAGAGAGATTCCCGAGTCTTTGCACACGCGTCTTCTGCTGATTCGCTGGCATAAGGATATCATTGCTGGAATTTGACCTCGCGCCACGTGTCCAGTTCTCGGCGAAATGATCTCCCGGTCCCGCGAGGGGAGAGACGAATCTTGGCAGTTCCTCGAATGCCCACCCCTCCGCTGTTATTTACACCTTTCGAGATTCTGTTGGCGCAGGCCCTGCCATCGGATCGAGATCCGACGGGTGGGATAACGTCATCGTGCCGCGCGCGATTTTGAGGAAAACCGCGGAAGGGGGACGCTACATTCCCAAAATAACCTTATCTTGTCGTTGGAATCTTGCATGTTAGTCCCTGTTAATTTTACGTGTTACTAGTTTCGGTCAGTTTGAGATTAATTATCAGAAATCCAGCTTGAACTTGAAGAAGCAATTTAGATTACCATTCAGCCCATTCTTTAACCGAATTTATGGAATTTCCAAATTTTATTTCGAACAAAATTTTCACCACAAAAAGAAAATGGCTACAACAATTTTAACTTGTTATTTAAATTTTTAAAAAAATAGATAACACTTTAAGGCTATGTTAGAGACTTTGAGTTACGAGTATTTTGAGATGAATAACAATAAAATTGAGAATTGAGATTAACTGATTGTCTGCATAGAAATAGAGTTAGCATGAATTAAAACTTGAAGAAGAGATAAAAGAGAAAAGAAGCTTCAAAAATTCTTGTGAAATAATTAACTCTTGAGTCAAATGTTTTGCAATGGATTTAAGAAGTGGTAAATTGGAATTTATAAGTAGTTTAGCAAGTTCTAATTACTTATAAATTCTTATTAATTTTAAATTATTTGATAAGAGTTAATAAGAATTAGCGCTAACTCAGCGCTTTCTTTCTCTCAGCTAAAGACAGATGGACGGACGGACGGACAAAATTCATGAAGGACTCTCGGATCAAGAAAAAGAAAAATTATATGAGAACAAATGCAATCAAAAATTTTAACAAGCGCTAAAATGCAAATAAGCACATCCACATGACGCTTTCCGACCAACTTCCTAGTCCCATCAGATATATATTCCCCATTCCCTAACCCAGGGCAAATACGTCATTTCCCTTCCACAGCCGTTACCGTTGGGGTTAGATAGTCACTGGCCTCGCCTCAAAATGAGAGGGGAAAAAAGTAAAAAAAAAAAAACTCCTCAAAAAAACGACGACGACAGAGAGATTAAAAAAGGAGCCGGCCTCAGTTTCCTTCGTCAATCTCTTGGCTCTCTCAGCTCCCCCAACATTTTCTCTATAAATTTCACTCACTGATCCCTTTCTCTTTTCCTCGTATATTCCCCCCTTTCCTCCCATATCTCCCCATAAATAGGGTTTTCTCTGCGAAATCCGGCAGATCCGGCGGCAGATGGTGGCGAGGATGATGAGGTGGAGGCCGTGGCCGCCGATCCTGTCGAAGAAGTTCGAGGTGAGGCTGGTGGTGAGGAGGATCCGGGGGGTGGGCGAAGGGGAGAGGGTTTTAATGGCGGAGGTGAGGTGGAAGGGGCCGAAATTGGGGCTCGGAGCGCTGAGGAGGACGGTGAAGAGAAACTGCACGAGGGAGGAGGAGATTAAGGAGGGGGATCGCTCGGTCGAATGGAATGAGGAGTTCGAGAGCATTTGCAGCCTGACGTTCCACAAGGAGAACGCGTTTCACCCCTGGGAGATCGAGATTAGGGTTTTCAATGTGAGTTTTTTCGTCTCGAATTTGTGGTCTGCTTGATAAATTTTGCATTTTGTGATTTTTAATTGGCTTTAGTTTCAATCAGTGCTGCAAAAATTGTCCCTTGAAACTAGTGTGATAGTATGAAACACGGATTTAGATTGTTTTTTTGTAGAAATTATTATGTGTATATAGATTTATGTTTTCAGCCTAATTATTGATAAAAAAATGTTTTTTCCCCATATCTTCTCCTAATAAATTGCAAGCTTTGTCTTTTGTAATAAAAAAAGAAAATAATTCGCTCTCTCTCATTTTTAGAGGTTTAATGATAATATGGTTGATATATTTTGGACCTCGGTACCCGTATTTTTTGGTGTGGATAGGTATGTAGGTATATTTAATCAGTCTTCCCATCGAGTTTCTTTCTTGATCCACTTATGTGCGTGAACTTCCGATTTCTTTTCCTTCAACACAATTTTACATTAACTTTCTAATTTTAGCATATTCTGTACTATTTGGTTATTTCTGTAATTTGTGCTATTTGTTTGGTTTATTCTTTCATAGCAATTTTTTGCTTTATATGACTTATTTTCTTTAATATCTAATATTTATAACGTGTATTATGAGAAAATTGTTCTGAGCCTGTTATGAATTCAAAATAGCCATTTATTGATAGGAGTAAAGATTTCTGTATTGCTATTAATTTTATTTTGAAGAAAATTTGGTATTTCTGATAGTTAGCTTAAAATTGCTCTCTATAGTCTTGTGCACCCAGGGCTATAATCTGGATTTCCTTATCTTAAATTCAATTAGTGTGATAAGTTGTAATTGTGGCATATTCTTGCATTTTATATTATATCTTTGGCTGAATTTTCCTCCTTTATATATGATGCTCCGAGAATATTACTTTGATTGTTGTTGTTTTTTAATATGACATACCAATAATTATGCCCCTTTATGGTGTGGAATGGAGAACTTTATGTTGCAAGGTCAATGATCATTTCGTTTAATTTTAGGTTATCTTGATAGGTATTCTGTATCCTCTCCCCCTTTCAGACTGTTGTCCTTTGCTCTGTTGGAAGGAAATATAGGCTTTTTATCTGTCCTATTATACCTTCCATGAGAAGAGGATTGTAATCTTTGACCTGTCATATTCTTCTTTCTTTTCTCCCATGTGGGTTTCGGTATATTCTCTTTTTCTTGTCGTTTCCGTCTTCTGTCCATAGGTTCTTTCTTCAGAGAATTTAAGCTAAGCCATTCACTTTCTTAACATGAAATCCGATGTTTATCGCATTCTTGTATTCTCCCTGAACTTTCTATTATACTATTGTAATTATGCAGGAAAAACTTAATTCTTTTATTAGGTCACAATAGTTCATTTAATGACACATGCAAAAACTACATTTGTGGTTATCCTTTAATATAAATTTTGGAGTTTTTGTAGATCACAACTATTGTTGTCAGCATACTGCCATAAGTCGATGCAAGTTGTGGGCTTTTAGTTTTTGTTGAGTAACATGCGTGACGCTGACATCATTGTAAAATGTTTGTACTGTAAATGCCTCTCAAAGTTTGTTGTTTAGAATTTATTTTAGATTATCTATTAAGCAGTTTTCAGATCGATTGCCTAATCATCTACAGTTTCTTTACCCAGCAGGTCAGCCTTTGGGAAGCCATGTTTGGCTTTACAAGAATATCTGCGTCATGCCATATGACATTAAAATTTTAGGGGTTATGATAGGATCATCGCCAGACTACACATAGTTAAGGTGTATACTGAATATATATATATATATATATATATATATATATATATATATATATATATATATATATATATATATATATATATATATAAACAGCAAAATTATTCTTGAAAGTCAATGATACATGTATCAGAATTGCTTTGATTGAATTAAATGTGGAAATTTTACACCTTAAAGTTTCTACTCGTTTCTGTAGGCTGCGCTAGAATTACAGTCATTCTGTACATTTTAAGAATTTTACGCTCTCTATTCCTAGTTTTTTTTGCTTATATTTGATATTTCCATTTGTTGACCAATTAAAAACAAACTGGTAAAAATTCTTCTTAATTGCTGATATATGAATTGTTATTACTTCTTCTAGTTGGGCTATATATTTATGCCTCAGATGGAGATGCAATTTCCCAACCATATGAACCTTTATGCTAAGGATAACTTAAACCTGTTTATTTTTCCTGGTTTTTAGGGCCTGAAACAAGGATCCAAGAACAAGGCATCTGTTATTGGAATGGCTTCTCTGAACGTCGCAGAATTTGCTGCTGCTGCTGAAGAGGAGGTTGAGATAAATCTTCCACTGTTGCCGCCAGGTGTTAATGCCGAGTCTCACCCATCACTTAATGTAAGTCTTCCTGGTATATTTGACATCCATGCTTAAGCTTTTGCATGCTTATGATGTTTTGAGAGCCATGGTTTATGCAAAGACAGATTGCTTGTGTAATCGTAACATGTTGCAACTAATTGGATGAGAAGTACAAATTCTTGCATCATCATTTTTTTTTTTTTTTTGCAGTCTCTGTCCAGTGGAGGATTGACATAACAGAGTTTTTCTTTTATTTTGATCATCTGTCACATTATATGCAACATCTTCATTTATTAACAATTATATGTAATATACTAATATCTTAATTACCATGTTTTCCTTCCATTCCATTATTTTTGCTCCACTATCTTCTGTTTTATGATGCCAAAGGCCTGTGTTGCAGCTGTCTCTTAGCCTATTGGAGCTGAGGACAAGCCAGGAATCTTCTGAGACGGTGCAAAGATCTATCATGCCAGCTCCCTTGTTGCCTTCCTCTGGAGATGCTCTCCCTTCTCAGAAAGATGAGCTTTCTGCTCTTAAGGCTGGATTGCGAAAAGTAAAGATTCTTACAGAATTTGTGTCAACTGGAAAGACTGAGAAAATTTGTCTGGAGGACGAAGGTAGTGAAGGGAGGTCCTACGCTAGGAGTGAAGATGCAGATTACCCTTACCCATTTGATACAGACTCCCTTGATGATGAGCTTGATGAAGGAGAGCCAGAAGATGGCAAGACGGATTCTAGCATCAGGAAGTCTTTTAGTTATGGTACATTGGCAACTGCAAACTATGTTGGTGGTTCACTTTACTCTGATATGAGGATAAATGGGGAGTATGAGGACTGGGTCTATTATAGCCACCGTAGGTCAGGTGTGGGATGTTCCCATGTAGAGGAGATGACATCGTCTGTCCCTGAGCAGGCTATGTTGCAGACTTCAAAGAGGAGCATCCTCCCATGGAAAAAGAGGAAGTTGAGCTTTAGGTCTCCAAAAGCCAAAGGCGAGCCTTGCTTAAGAAGGGAAATGGAGAAGAGGGTGGGGATGACATTGATTATGATCGGCGTTTGCTAAGTTCATCCGATGAATCTCTCTCTGGAGGGTATGTTTCATTTCCTTCTGCCCTTTTCAGTTTCTTACTCCTAGCTAGATGATTTCTAAATTGATTTCATTTTGCTGTTAGCGGCCTAGGCACGAAGGCTCAAACAATTTGATCCATCTAAAGGAAAAAAAAAACTCATTTATCAATTTTTCTTCCATTTTCCAGAGACGCAAGGGAGACGAAGATGCGGTCGCAAACAGCTCATCCCTATCAGATTTTGGTGATGACAATTTTGCTGTTGGCAGCTGGGAGTCAAAGGCAGTAGTTAGCCGTGATGGCCACATGAAGCTGTCCACCCAGGTTTTCTTTGCCTCCATAGACCAGCGGAGCGAGCGAGCAGCTGGTGAGAGTGCATGCACAGCTCTAGTAGCCGTCATTGCGGACTGGTTCCAATCTAATCGTGACACCATGCCCATCAAGTCTCAGTTTGACAGTCTAATCCGAGAAGGCTCACTCGAGTGGAGGAATCTCTGCCAGAACGAGACATACAGGGAGAGATTTCCAGACAAGCATTTTGACCTCGAGACTGTACTCCAAGCTAAGATCCGCCCTCTATCAGTCGATCCTGAGAAATCTTTCGTTGCCTTCTTTCATCCTGAAGGCATGGACGACAGCTGTGGCTTTGAGTTCCTGCGTGGTGCCATGACTTTCGACAGCATGTGGTACGAGATCAGCCAAGCTGTTGACGGAAGCCCTCAGCTGTATATAGTGAGCTGGAACGACCACTTTTTCGTTCTGAAGGTCGAACGAGATGCATATTACATCATAGACACACTCGGGGAGAGGCTGTTTGAAGGTTGTAATCAGGCTTACATTCTCAAGTTTGATGCGAGCACGTTGATTCACAGAATTCCTGCAGAGAACAAACCTGCCAATGGCGAGGCCCAGCAAGACAGCAACACCAAGGAGGGTTCCACTGCAGAGCAAGCCGGTGGAGAAAATGGCATTGTTGCTGCCGCTGAAGAAGAGCTGGTGTGCAAGGGGAAGGAGTCATGCAAGGAGTACATAAAGAATTTCTTGGCTGCGATTCCTATCCGGGAACTGCAGGCCGACATCAAGAAGGGACTGATGGCTTCGACCCCTCACCGCCGCCTCCAGATTGAGGTCCACTACGCTGAGCCATCCGAGACGCTCGGTCCATCTGCTGCAATGGCAGTCTACCAACCCGAAGGGTCTGTACAGCATGGAGAGCAGGCGGCCGAAGCAGTGCCAACGTTGCCTGGTGAAGAGCAACTGCTGGGTGCAGCTGAGGCGGAAATCTCCCCGAGCGAAGGATCGTTTACTGACGACACGGAGTTTTTATTACGGCGAGAAGAGCTAGTTGTGCCTGCATTTTCCCTAACACAGGCAGTGGAAGTTGTATAGAGCGATGGTGTCTGGACTTTGTGGGATTTAATCTCCCCTGCATAAGTTTTATCAGTAGGTGAGAGTCACCAGTGTCTTACTTTGTTTGATCTGGATGGGTGAAAAAGCAAAGTGAGAACCCCATTCCATCAGAAGAGTTTATTTTGTTTTGACCCTTTTTTTTTTTGGTTTTGACTTTTATAGCCAGCTGACCTTGTTGTAATCTCTTCTTGTTTCTTGTGTCTGTTGTGTGTCATGTCCTGATTTTGTAAAGCAAATGGTGTCCATTAATTAAAAACTGTGTTTCTAATGGACTCTTCTGTAGTGCAGTGTTGTGGACGGTGGTACACTGATATGCATAGGGCTCCTAGACGAGAGATAGATGGGTCCTGGACCTCCTGGTGTTGTGGCTGATGGGATTGTTTCAATGCATGATGATGTATTACTAAGAATAGATAGTAGCTATTATTATTATTTATTGTAATAATTAGATATTGTGGTTTGCGTTGGGTGGGCGCTTGTGAGGCCTTTTGACTTGAGTGGGTGTGTGGGTCATGACTGCGTGGGCGGTGATGTTGGGTGCGCTGCACCGAGTCTTGCTGCGGCAACCCGCGGGCATGGCGCGAGTGCCTGGGCCCACCTGTGTGAGGATTGGAGGTCCCAAGTGTTGATGTCTAGGCTTCGGCTTTATTTTAAGGGTTTTAAAGATATTCCCTTGAGCCTGTTTGGGGAGGAAAATTTTTAGAAATACTGAAATCGGGCCCACACTGCGGAAAAGCCTAGGGGTGAGGCTCATAGCTCAAATTTCACATCATTTTCTTTTCAATTAAGAAAGGAAATCTCACCGGCACTATTTGTGAGGCTCATGAGTTTTTTTTTTTTTTGTATGGCTCGCATTTTTCTTTATGTGTTTGAGTTTTGCCAACTAAACGCACTATAGAGAAAAAGTTACGAGGTCTATCAAAGTCAGACCTCCAAGCTATTTTCCAGCTCAGTTTCTATGAAAACAAACAAACCCTTGAATACTGGAATGGGCTAAAGCATAGAGGACATGCCCTTGGGATTATTGCGATGCATGATTGATTCATTCTCTCTGGCATAATATATGGTTTGAGATTAGTCACATATTTTGGCCAAAAATGGTACTTGTATCAGAATTCGATAATAATACTAAATCAGCTCATCTTAGACGATACGACACTCTATTTGTGAGAAGTTGCGGTAACGGTGAGGAGATTCTCAAATTAAAATGTGCAAATTGCACTATTGTAAACTTATTACAAAACAGATCGAGCTCGTGACACATGGAGGCTGTCTGATGCTTTAGAATTCCAATTCATGGTGCAAGTGCTGATACAAGCTGGCACAATCTGACCACAATCTGCCATGAACAAAAAATCCATGGACCATGCAATAATAATGCCCACATGAGTGGCTGGCACACAGATTTGGGTCAGACCTTCGAGTACCACAACACTGCAATTGGGCTTGGCATAGTGCAGTTGGATACAAGCTGTCTCACTCGACATTTCAGCAATGCAAGATAGACTCTATGACTAAATGTGACTCACCCAAGTTTGGCAATAGAGTCAAATCATTCCAACCTGGCAACAAATCTCATTCCAATGTGACAGATACCAAAAATTCTTTAAAATGATATTAACTGACCACAAGATAGAGCTAACAGAGATGATGAGCAAACAAAAGCTATAATTTAGCTGACTAATGATCGGTGAAGATGACTCATTAAATTTTATAATGTGCTGGAATGCTTCTTGTGAAGCTGCAAGATACCAGAATACAAGAGCTTAGCTGCTGGATGATACATCGTATGGGATCATTCTGCGGCTTATTCAAGCCAATACTGTTTGAAACAGAAAACAAATTAAAATGTGATTGGCTTTCTCTGACTAACCAAGAAACCCTTGGAATATATGGTTGTCGTCGACGTTGTTTCTGCCTCTGGTTTATCTTGCGTGAGTAAATCACCGGGTGAGCAGATTTGGAAGGAACACAAGCATGTTAAGTAGGCAAATCAAAGAGATTGCTAAACTCATTGATTAGATGGGCAAAGCTGAGAAACGAGATCGACAACTCCCCACATGGACGCATCATTCTGCATGAAGGATACAAGAGATATAAACATCAAGTGCAGGGGAGGAAGGTTGAATTGCACTGTGATAAGCTTAAACCACTGCTTGTATCATCTGATTGTAGACTCACCAGATATACAACATCAAATGCTTCGCGATAGTTCTCAATAGATTTCTCTATGTTGTCATTCCTGTAGAAGAAACCATTGGCATTAATGAACAGTTGAATGTGGGTAAACAACATTAATTGCAGAGAAAATGTAATCATAAGAATGCTCCACGTCCTGCTCCTCTGCAAAGAACTTCTTTTTGGAAGGAAATATGTAAACAATAAATAATTTTTTTTTACAGTGCTTACGACAGAAAATTGCAATCTGATTCTTTTTGGATTGTTCAATTGATTATTAAGTAATTAGCACATTAAGCAGGCACCTGAACCACCACTCTTAAGCAACTGAGCTCATCTCAATTAGAATGGTAGGATCATATTTTTCTATTAGACAGATATCAAATTTCTATTACCACTTCAAACAACTAAATTTATTCAGAAATATGAACCATTAAGCAACATCAAATTATGGAAAAGTATTGGGTGTAACTTGATGGCAAACCCTTGTTTATGTACTCCAAGAATATAACCTTTCATCTTGGCATGTATGCACAGTGGTTCACAAGAATCATAACTAACAGAAGGAAACTAGAAGCAGGAGCTCTCTTGCAAAAAAGTTGTAATTTCTTTTGAATGATTTTACAAGTTACAGACAAACAGAATAAGTTTGTAAAGAAAAGAGCCATAGAGTAAAACGAAGTCCAAATTCCAGGATGCTGGTGAGAATCTGTAAAATGAGGTAGAATGAAGGTTGAAGGGTGTGAGATTGGATATAGGGATATAGTGATATATGTAGTTCAGAAGACATAAATCATTTTGGAGAAAGGAACTGCTGTACAAGAAGGTGATAGAAAATTAAAATATATTGAAGTAAAGAGAGAAGAGATAGGCACAGTCTGAAAGATAGCAATGGTCATTAAAATTAATAAATAATAGTAATAAAGCGCAAACTGAATGTTTAACCTGAAGCTAAGAACTCGGTTTTGGTTTATTACCATGTTTATAAAATTCTCTCATAAAATGGTTGTTGAAAAATAAAACTACGGCAAAGAAGAATGATGTATATATTAATATTTGAGTTCATGGAATTATTGCATTAGATTGCGAAAAAATACATACAAAATAAAAGGAGCTAAGTCATAATCTAAGCCTTTTTCGTTAAATAGGAAAATTAATAGAGCAAACAGTCAATGAACAGCGTGACCAAATTTTGCAGCAGGCTGTCAACCTGATATCAACGTCCCAAGTTGCTGTTAAATTCTTGACCAAGAAACTACGGAAAATGTGGTTTGCGCTGGGGAAACCTACCTCATAGGATACGTAGTTTTCACAGATTATGTTTCAATCAAGTGCAGAAAATAATTATGCTAGAACAATTGCGCACTTCATAAGATTTTTCATCAAGGCCAAAAGAATACAAGCACAATTTTAAAGAAAAACTGCAAGTAAAATGGTCATCATCAACTCACAGGAAGCCAACAGAAATCCGATTTTCATAATTCAGACCATCAGACATGCCAAGATCTCCAACATGATCACCAAGGAGCAGCACATTTGTCCTGTTCTTCACCAAGGTGTAGTCATTGACTGATCCATTTGGATCACCTAATTTGTCATGAAATGGGGCGGCCATATCCAGGGCATGCTCATTTTTATTCAAGACATGAATTGTCTTCCCTGTCAACAGTAAAATCAAGAATAAGCAACAATGTGGTGAATTATAAAATACATGTTACACATCATTAAAATGGAAAGATGACATTAAGGGTGGCAATTGCTCCAAGCACCAAGAGACGTGGATACCATATTGATCAGTTATTGATCAGTTAAAATATAGGAGCAGCTAGCTCTAATGGACAAGTCGAGGAAAACAATGACAGACTATTAAAAGTGAAAAGTCAGGCCGCATTATCAAAATCTGAAAAAATAAAGTTCATCTTTTTTTTTAATTAAATTCAAGCCTCTAAAATCTAATGGCACCAGGTAGCTTGGGAGCAAGTTGCTACAGTACTTTGACTGGATTGGTCATAGGTTCAATACTTAAGGAGTGCGAATAAAAAGAAGAAATCGTCTCCCCTTAAAATGGGGGAGCGGACGGTTTCACACCTTTGCCCTCAAAAAAAAAAAGAGGGGGGGGGGGGGGGGGGTGTGGGACAAAAAGAATCTAATGGCTTAAGTTCAAGCAATGGAACCACATGGAGATGTGTTCAGCCACCATAGACAATTTTAACTTGTGAAGTCTCTAGAAGAGTGACATGTATAGGTTGTGAATCACCTTTAAAGGATATAAGACGGCCATTATCATCAAAGACCATTCTGTTAGATACAACCTTGATGTTTTTAAAAGACCTATGAAGTTTCTGCCTGAACACCTGATGAATGGACAAGAAGAAACTCATAGACATTATCCCCATTATCAAAAGAACACCAATGCAACATAATCCAATTGTAAATAATTTAAGATATGGTCACTGCTGATACCTCTTCTATAATATCCGCAAGGCCTGCAGAAAATATTAGTACGGGTACATCCCTCTCCTGCATTTAAAAAGAGATATATTAATCTTGCAAGTATGTGGCATTAATGAACATGCCAGATCTGTTACATCCTAATGAATTTTAGTTCTCTTTACAAAATGAAAAATAATAATAATAATCCAAGCTTGAAATCAGCATCACAGACTGCATCTGTAGGAAAATGATAATGATAATAATAATAATGACCCATCAGTAATAAAGTCACAGTTTATGTAAAGAACTTTCAATCGTTAAACTTTCTGAGTTCTATGTCAACAGCACAATTCCAAAATCCGGTCCATGGCAGTTTGCATTTAATGAATAAGGTCAATAGTTTATTCATCAGAATTTTGGACTTTAGGGCAACATGCACAGTACCGATCATGACAGTAAGTCAGTAACTAAAATGTAATCATGGCCATCAAGGCAAGAGTTTATTGTATGTATACTTCATGTTCTAGGACTTATAGTAAGGTAGATTTCCCCATCTGCCAGCCATTTTTGGAGGACTTTCGGCAAGACCTTGTTTTGTACATAGTTTCCCTGGCCAAGAATTTGTACCACATTAGCAGGTTGACAATTTGCTGATAACCGGCTGTAAATTTTGTTCATTTTTTTTTTTATGGAGTATTTTGATCCATAGCCAACCCTATTGATGAGAAAATAATAGATGATGACAATGTTGTCCCTAGCAATGTAAAGATAGTCATATATTTATCCCTAGTTCCACAAAGTTGGCTGACCATTAGAAGTAGGAAAATCTAATGAAGATCTGGAACCATATCGTCATATCCATGATGAGATGGACGATTCTCGGGCTCCAGTAACAATTTTCTCCGTGTAGACAGATGAGAGGTCGAAAGCCTAAAATATTCATGTTGCTCACCTCGAAGAACTGCTAAAAGGGATTTTTTGTTGTTTTTTTGTTCAGGAAGGGAACACATGGAAGCGACTCAAACAGGCATTGCTTGATATAGCAGGAGAGAATACTTGGAGAATCAGCAATAAAAAGATATGCCATACACAAAGCATTTATTAATAATTAAAGGGAAGAGACAATTTTCGGTGTGTTTTTACATACAAAAGTTAATTCACTTATGTGATGATCATAGCAACGTGAAGAAAGACATTAGAGAAGTATGAAATAACCGCACATTCTGCCAATAAAATGAAGGCTAAGGTATGTGAACTTAGTATTCATTTAGAGTTTGAAAGGGCAATGAGATACTTTATCCAGATCAGAACCATGACTTAAATTACAGGATCACAATTGAAGTGCTATAAAATTAAGGAAAAATGATTCAATAGACTATTAGGACTAAAACATGTGTCATTTACTCTAGATGATTGAGTAAATAACCATCAGATATTAGTCAAGCTCCGCCATAGGCACATGGTCCTTAGTTTTTAAATGTGAGCAAACTTGTTAAAGTGCTCCATGCTAAATAAACTTTAAAATAATCCCTCAACACAATTCACCATATGCATAAAAATAAACAAAGATTTGAATGATCGTAAGATCAAATCAAAATTCCAACCAATATGGAAACACATTGAGATAGTGTCCTCTCTATTTTCATTCTTAAACCCCCAACCCCACTATCTTCTTTTCCTTTTGGGATTTTTTTCCAATATATATCTATTAAAATATCTTTTTACACATATACACCTCCTAAGTTACAAACGAAAGTATAGCCTTCAAAACCTTATATATTTGCACTGACAACCTTATGACTCTACCTTTGACAATAGATATAATGCAAGTTAAAGACAGACATATTTTAAAAATGAATAAAATATACCATCAGGATACTAATGTATTCCATCTTTATGTTATAATTTATAACATCTCATTGTTGTATTGTTTGCTAGTCAATGGAGTTGAACAAGGTTTCAAATATGAGCTGATTCCAATGTATATTAGGAATATCATATTGTGCTTTGAGGTACACAAATGATATTAACCCTATAATATCAGTCGATGTTGGGAGGCTGATATTGCTGACATTGGCAGCCGATGCTGATATTAAAAACCATAGATTGATGCTAATATAGAGAATTTAAACCATGGGAGTTTTTTTTAATTTTTAAGAAAGGCTCGTAGGTTTACATCATAGCCCAAGACGAGAAAGAAACCCCTGATATAGCGGAAAGAAACTCTCATGAAGGAGATTTTAAACCATAGAGTTGAGTCTATAAAAAACCTCAGACTGCGTTTGGCACGCAGTAATTGACTTGAGAATTTAAAATTCCTGCTTAAAATTTTCGTATTTGACATAATGGTCATTAGAATTCTCGGGAATAAATAATTCGCATGGGCATTAAATTATCCCAATTCATTAGAATTTAATTCCCCATTATAAGGTGGCTATTTCTTATTCCCATCTATCGAGAATTTTTTCGATCGACTCATTTCGATTGCACGTTTTTTTCTTTGACCGACTCTGTAATGTCCCGATCTCACGGGTACGGAGACGTTATGTAGATCATCTGGGGGGTGAATAGGTGATGTATTAATCAAAAAAAACAATGTGAAATTAAAAACTTATCATGCAAACTAAAATTATCAAACAACGTATAACCAAAGAGTGAAGCTGAATCCCGATGAAGGGCTCTCAAGATTCATCTAAACTAAGAGTTGAGGTGTTACTATAACTCTCTTAGTTAAATACAATTGTGAGCACACGAACAATATCAAGCATGTGAAGATATGAATAATATGAGAGCATGCAAGATATCAAATAATTCCAAACACGTGTATCAATTAAGCACAAGTAAATATCAAGCATATAAAAATATAAATAATAAGAGCAAGTAAGATATAAACACAAGTGAGTTGAGAGAGAGATGAGCAATCGCAAACACGGGAGATTTGTTTCGAGGTCCGAGCCACTTACTCTACATTCCGGTCTTTACCACTAGGATTTCCACTATAAACGATCCCACAAGATCACTCGGTGTCACAACACCTACAACGAGCTCTCTCAACAACTCTTGGACCCGCAAGTCCATCACTTATTCCCGCAAGAATAACACACGCGAACCCGCAAGCTCGTCGAGGTTGCAACCTCTACAACTCCTCCAAATACAAAGGTTAGAACACTTGGTGATCACTTCTTTTGATCACCAACAAACACTCTCACAACAATGATCATAGAGGATGGATATAGCAATGAAAAGCTCAAACTTGTGTGAGAAAACTAGATAGATTTGAGAGAGAAAAGCTCAAAAAAATCTATTGAAAACTCAAGAAAATCACTCTTAAAAAACTCTCATTTGATATGGAAATAAAGCTCCAAAAACTTGTTAAGAAACTTAAGTGAAAAGCTCTTGAAAACACTTGTAAAAATCTTACCCAAATAACTGGCCAAAAGACTCATTTATAAAGGCAGTCAAAAACTAGCCGTTGGGGCCAGATTGGCCTGTCGGTCGACTGCCCGGTCAACCGACCAACGGTCAATTTTATAACCGTTGGGGTTGTCGGTCGACCGCCCGGTCAACCGCACACAAAACCAGAGAGCAGTCTTCTCTGGTCGGTCGACCGCCCAGTCGACTGGCCTCTACTCGAAACTCTAAATTTCTCTCCCCCTTTTTGTCAATTCATCAAAACAAAATGGTAAAAAAAACAAAGTAAATGTACATGCGATATAAAACCATAAAGAGAAGAGACTTATAAAGTTAACTCCCCCTGCATGAATGCATTACATGAAGAAAGAGAAAACCCATATAAGCATAATATACAATGTATAAACGGAGATGTTAAGCTCTCCCTACACAAATGTATCACATAAAAAAAAGATCAAGCTCTTCTTTATATACTATACTCATCATGAATTTATATATTGAGGAGATGTTAAGCTCCCCTTGCATATAAGCAATACATATCAAAACAAATTTTGAAAACCAATTAAAACAAATTTTGATACCACTTATAATCAACAAAACAAATTTTTTATACAACATGAAATCAATTAAACAAATTTTGATACTACTTGAAATCAATAAAATAATTTTTTTTATGCTACTTTGTTTTGCTTTGCCTACCCCAATTACTTGGGACAAATGGCTTAGTTATTTGTTTGTTTGCTACTTTGTTTTGCTTTCAAGTAGTCACAAAACTATAAATAAATACAAAACTAAAAAAATTTCATAAATCGATAGAAAATATAAACATAAATATTATTTTATAAATACCACTTGTAGATAAACATAAACATTATCTTATAGATAAACATAAATATGAAATCATTTTAAGTCAAAGAACTTTTCTTCCTTTTGAAATAAGCACAAAACTAATACATAAGCTTGTTGGAAATAAAAGTAATGTTTTGAAGTAAAACCAAGCTTAGCATGAAATCAATTTGTGTTATAAAACATGTATGGTCAATGAAAACAAGCACAATCAATCATATATATGTATGTCAATGAAAATACTACTTGAATTTTAATTCATACATATATAGAAAACCTTGAATTAGTATACAAAAATGAAATAATCATGGAAATCATGTGTATAAGTCATATCATCCACCCTATCATACACAAGTTAAAAAAAATACTCATTAAGGTATACAAGGCATGGTCGCCCAACCAACCGCCCTTCAAGGGTAGAAGTTTTCAAAAATAAGGTTTTGAAAATAGTATAACTAGATTGAAAACACTACGAAGTGAAAAAAAAGAACTAGTTTAAAATAGTTTTGAAAACTAGTTAAAGTCCTTCAAACATGAAATCAAATAATATATTTCATGAAACATGTATATTACACAAGAGTTGTCACTCAAAAACTATGAAGTATAAACATGTGCTCATGAATAAATATAAAGATGAGTGCACAATAATCATGTGAATAACATATTCATGAAAATAAAATTATGAAGCTCAAAATCAAAATTATCATGAAATTCTTTTACATAAACATGATATATCATATAATCATGCAATAATCATCAAAACTAGGACATACAATGTACAATCAAAAAAATGAGTACACAAATGAAATAAAACATGTATAGCATGAAAATAAAACTATAGAGCTCAAAATCAAAACTATCATGAAATTCTTTTACATAAACATGATATATCATATAATCATGCAAAAATCATCAAAATTAGGACATATAATGTATAATCAAAAATAAAATGAGTGCACAAATGAAATAAAACATGTATAGCATGAAGATCAAGTGTAACTCAAGAATTGTATATGTAAAACACAAGTTTTAATAAGTTTTGCATATGAACATATGATATAAACAAATAAATCAATATATGCTTTAAAATAAAGCATATAAAAAACATGAATCTACCAAAAGAAATAGGCATGTAAATCCATTTGAAAACATGAAAGTTTTTCAAAAATACATAAATAACTAACAACCAATCAACTCAACATTAAGCACAAAATAATATATGATTGACTCTAGGTTACTACGCTAACATATAAAAATTTAAAATATTTTTAAAAGTGGAGGATGAAATGGTTACCAATACCGTGTAGCCAATCTATTTCTCCAAAATAAGGTGGTCCTCCCATCAAAACTCCTTGATAGCGATGCATCCATGATGTGTCCGTCAAGCTCTGATTGCATCTACTACTAAGGCACCAAACCTCTCACGTTTGTGAGAGCCCACGCCTACATCAAAAATAAGTGGTGGGAATTTTTGTACCCATATCTTTTTGGATTCATAGGGATTAGTAATATTGGAAACCCAAACATTCTTATTTGTAAAATTTAAAAAAAATTAATCTATCAAAGCAAAATTTTACAAGATGGCTTTTACGGCCACAATGTGTACATATGTACACTCTAAAATACATGGTGGTATGAGCGTAATCATGGTGTGCATGAGATGCATGCCGTGTAGCATATGCACGCATGTGTGAAACTTATTTCTTGCAAAACATAGATTCCAATCTACTATGATTAAAGGCACAATTGCTCAAATTTGAGCTCAAACAATCAATCCTATTTTTTAAAATATGAATCTCATTTTTGTCAAAAGAAGATGCAACATTATTAGTATGAGAAACATGACTTATTTGTGTTTGTTCCCCAAGAGAGATTGGAGTGTTCCATACTACAAAAGCCGAATCAAAGTTAGAAACCCTAGATAAATACTCATCATTTAGGGTTGACTTTAAAACATGGATGACTTTTGCATTGGCCTCAAGATGTTTACCATTGACAAAATATAAATTTTTGGTTGTGACAAGATAAATATAAATACCAAAGGCTTTAAGATACATGGACATCATAACTTTCCAACTTTGAAAGTTAAAATTATTAAATATAGGAGGTGCAATGAAATTCATGTGTGTGATGCAAATATTGCGATTAGCAAAAACAAGAATTATTAACTCTAAGTTGTTATACCCAAAACAAGAACACCAAGCTCTGATACCACTTGTTAATCACCTAGAAGGGGGTGAATATGTGATGTGCTAATCAAATAAAAAATAATGTGAAATTAAAAACTTATTATGCAAACTAAAACTATCACACAACGTATAAACAAAGAGTGAATCTAAATTTCCGGTGAAGGCTGAACTTCTCCTCAAGATACCTCTAAATTAAGAGTTGAGATGCTACTATAGCTCTCTTGGTTAAATACAATTGTGAGCACACAAACAATATCGAGCATATGAAGATATGAATAATATGAAAGCATATAAGATATCAAATAATTCCAAGCATGTATATCAATTAAGCACAAGTAAATATAAAGCATATAAAGATGTAAACAATAAAAGCAAGTAAGATGTAAACTCAAGTGAGTTGGGAGAGAGATGAGCAATCTCAAATACGAAAGATTTGTTTCGAGGTCCAAGTCACTTGCTCTACGTCGCCGCCTTCACCACTATGAAGGATTTTCATTATAAACGATCCTGCAAGATCACTCGGTGTCGCAACACCTACAACAAGCTCCCTCAAAAACTCTTAGACCCGCAAGTCCCTCACTTATTATCATAAGAACAACACACGCAAACCCGCAAGCTCGCTGAGGCCGCAACCTCGACAACTCCAAATACAAAGGTCGGACACTTGGCGATCACTTTTCTTGATCACCAACAAACACTCTCACTACAAAGATCCTACAGGATAGATATAATAATAAAAAGCTCAAGTTTGTGTGAGATAACTAGATGATTTGAGAGAGAAAAGCTCAAGAAAATCTATTGAAAACTCAAAAAAATCACTCTTGAAAAACTCTCTTTTGACATAGAAATGAAGCTCCAAAAACTTGTTGAGAAACTTCTGCGAAAAGCTCTTATAAACACTTGTAAAAATCTTACCCAAAAACTGGCCAAAAGAACCATTTATAAAGGTTGTCAAAAACTAGCAATTGGGGCCAGATTGGTCTGTCAGTCGACCGGCCAACGGTCATTTTTTATGACCGTTGGGGTTGCCGGTCGACCGCCCGGTCGACCGCACCCAAAACCAGAGAGCAGTCTTCTCTGGTCGGTCGACCGGCCTCTACCAGAAAGTTGGATTGAGCCAGACGGTCGACCGCACTTGGGAATATACATGTGTGCACGTCGGTCGACCGCAAGCAGCCAAACACCCAATTTGAACATCTTTTTAAATTCATTTTAGGTACCATAAAATCTCCATAAATCTCACAAAAATAAGATCATTGAAATACTATGAAGTATAAATATGTGTGATCAACAATCAACACATATTACAAACATGTGAACTAATTTTGAGATAAATAAATTAAAGCTTAAAACAAAAACAATATTTTTCCAAAAACAAATTTTCAACATGTAAATCTGATTTTTTTCAAAACTTGTATAAATACCAAAAATAAGTTATTAAAACGCATTTAAAGCATAATGTATATGGATAGAATCTAGTACACATAGTAAATAATATACACTTGTTTTGTCAATAAAAACCAAAATAAGTTTTGATAAAAATAAAACTTAAATACATGAACTAGATACATCAAAATAAGTTATCTAAGCATGTGAAGCATAAATGCATATGAATGAAATCCAATATATATATAAACCATGTAAAATTATTTTGATGAAATCTATTCATGAAACCGAAAGATGTATTCTTGAAACTCAAAACTAAAACGGTTAAACCAAAAACTAAAGCTATTTAACATGAAAGATAATATAAATATTTTGTGCGTGTATGAGCTTGAGTAATCCACAACTAATCTATCCTTTATAATTTATCCTAAAATAAAAAACTTAAACTTACAAACTTAGACTCAAGTCTTCTTGAAAATTTCTTTTCCATCTGGACTTGATCCAAACTTGATCCATGAGCTAGACTCCTCTTTGAGTACTTAATGCGATCTTGAAGCACGAGCTCTAAAATCAACAAGTGATAGTTTCAAAACTTGACTTCGAATCTTTTGTTGAAGCTAAACACCGACTAAGATCTTGAATGAATATCTGAAACTTAATAAACACAAGATCATTAGTACTATAACTTCATGAGTTAATCATCATCAAAACTAGAGTGATGGGCCTTTGGGCCAACACGTTACTGCGACGTACATACGCAGGATGAAAATACCCTCACATATGCACGCTAAGCATCAGTACAGGTAGGAATCAGAGTACGGAAGCACAGTAGTAATATACATTCTAACATAATTAGTACAGAGTGTGATCTAATATTACAAGAATATTACATCACCAGAGAGTATAAAAGTATGATTTATAAAGATTTACAAAGTGCGGAACTAGTAGATGCTCATGAGCTGAAAAGAGAATCTCGAGAGCTGGTCAAAAGAAGATTGAAAGAAGAACGAGCAACAGCAAGATCACCACGCTTCCGCTGCACCAAAATCTTCGTAGAAAATCATAATGTTCCACGTTCCGAGATCTGGACATGCGAGTCCAGGAGTTGTCAGAAAAGCAACCCAATTAGTACATAAAATGAGTGCCAAGTGGCGTGCACAGGCAAACACAAGTGTACAGGATCAAGGTGTCGTGAACTTAAATCATGTAGGCAGACAATGAATAGTAATGTAAGCAACAATAATGTAAATGTAAACATAAGAGCATGATTAAATCAGACAATAAGCAAATCAAGTGACTAAGTACATTAGAGCAGTGATATATCCAAGAATAGTAGTTATAGAGTCAGTACTAGATCAGTTCAGGAAATAATAAGTCAAAAGACTTCTATAATAGCTCAGGTGTAATATTTAATAAGAGACAAGCAGTGTATTATAATTAAACAGTGAGAGATAGACAATATATTACACAATTTTACAAGTCAGGTACTATAGTAGTATTAATAGTAATAATAATAATAGTAGTACTATAAATCCGAATCAAAACCCAAATCATGAAATCTGAATTAAAATCTGAAATATGAAATCCGAGTTAAAGCGCGATGAAAGCAAAATCGCGCAAAACCAGTTGTACAAACTCTGTTTATAGCTTCATTAGATTAATATGTCGAGGGGATAATCTAAACAAAGAAACTCTCATATATATACCTTATACCTCAAGTTACCATAATCCGAGTGTATGCAATTTGAATTGCAAAATGACAAAAAATCCGATAAAACACAGACGAATTATTATATTATTATTTGTCTAACTCATATATCTAGGTATTTGTCCTAGTGATTCAGCACACATACACCCATATATGAATAAGACGAATTGTAATTGAAGATTGATGGACCATATTTATAGTGGGTCCCGCCTCGGCGCGGGACAACAATCCACTACTACTCCTTGGGAATTATATTACACCCAATACGAGTCTTCAAATAAGAATTAGTACACCCAACACGAATCGTCAGTCCTACGGCCATTATAAACATGATATCATGTTGGTATCCATCAGTTTTCTCCATTCTCAGTATAAGTTATCCAATTTATTATATTATTATATCAAAAAGGAGAAAAATTAAAAGAAAAGTTAAAGAAAAAGTTTTGAAAAAAATTATGGCAAAGTCTTGACCTAGAGTAGGGCCTGGTGTCCAAATTTCAAGTCAAACGCAAGTCAAAAAGTACATGAAATGATGAAAATACGAGCGAAAAATCAGGACAGGTATCAGGGTACATATTCTGAGAACAGAGTATTACAGGCTCCTCTCTCTCTCATCTTCTTTTCTCGAACCCTAACCCTAGATCAGGTAATCTAGTCCTCCTCATCCCTCCTCTCTCCACTCTTCCATCAAATCCCAATCTTTCTCTTTTCCTTCCCCTCTTTATTCTTCGGTGAATCGACGGGCAAAACTTGGTTAAAAAAGTTGTGTTGAGAATGATGGTAATGATATTGCAAAATTAGTGGGATGTTCTCAGTAAATAATTAAAAATGTTGAAAAGAAAAAATATGATTTCTAAAGAAATGTTGCAGATTGAAGGTCTAACTAATACAGAGAAGATAAAAGCTACAATCGTAATTGAAAAAGATCAAGCAAGATCAACATGTTCTTCGAGTTTCCTCTCAAAGTGAGATTTGAATATATCAAGATGGTACTCAATGGTGAAATATAAAATAGTAGTAATTTTTTAAAAATAATTTATGAGGCAAAATTTGATTATATATTTGTTTCAAAATATGCAGAAGTTACTAATAGGTTATTTATTTCAGAGATCTTGAAGAAAGTGAAATATTTTTTAATTATGATGAACATTTATTTTATTAATTTTTCTTAGTCATTGCTTTTAAATTTTACAATTTTGTCGATTTGTGTTTTGAAACTCTTGGCAAAATGGTGACACGGAGTATTTATTTATTTATGTAAGATATGTTTTCATGTTTTAAACTAGTCGATTTTTATTGTTACCAAACATTGGTCTTTATTTTTATATAAATAATAAGTAAAAAGAAATATGAATATTAGATTCCTAGAAATACTCGAATTATACCAAATAGTGTAATGCAATATTTTCATAAATTTAATGCCTCGAAATTATATTTCTGGGAATGTAATGTTGCCATGTTGGAGAAGAATATTGCATTCTGTGTACCAAATGCAGCCTCAGGTATATTCTTTTAGAACTCCCAATGTAAAAGTATTGAATGAAATGGTAAAAAACTGTAATGATATGTAAAGTTTGGTCTTTTTCTCCATTATACATATATGCATGTCGTTGTGCAAATCATTATGTTTCATAGTCAACAACTTCAATAGTTCGGCTGAGATTGTTATTTGGACCGTACTAGTGCAAGTGACCTAAACACTTTATGGAGATCTAGCAATACTTTTGCACTTCCTCAATGGCAAGGAAAATGTTTGCATTAGGTATGACCTAAGCAAATTGTTAAAACTAGTGACCTTTAGTGAACATAAATGTTCTTTGTTATAAGGATGGAGCAAGTGATACAAAATCTATCAAGGTGTATAATTAATTTGTTAGTTTACATGAAGTCCCTCTCATTATACTAAAAGTCCAAAGTTATGATCAGCATTGAGGGTAAAATTTTGTATTCTAACGCACTACCACAGGTTGAGTGTCCTTTGAAATATGGCATTTTGCTCAGTGATATTCTTATTTTTAATATATTATTTAAATATACACTCGGTGAGAATTGAACTTGGATTACTGATGTAAAACGGGCTAGAAGGGCTAGGATCGCGATCACCTTCAAATTGAGAACTAAAAGCTAAGGTTTTAACAAGAAAAAATAAAATAAGAAATTAGGGTTTAAGATAATAACTAGATAGATTTGGGCTTCACACCCCTTGTGCGAGCTTCACACCTCAAATACTCAAGAGCACAATCAAGAGAATTTAACTAAAAAGTTTTAATTTATTCATTGTCTAATAATAAAAAGAAGTCTGATGCCTAATTATAGGCTTTTAAAAAAGAGCACTTTTAGGGATAACCGACGTGGTACTAAACAATTAAATAAAAAAAGATAATTACTCAAAATAAACTAAGGCATAAGAAAACACTAGAAACTGATAAGCTAAGGCATAAGAAAAACTAGTTACTGGCGTGATGTTCTCATAATTTCCCTCAGGGTGGGAGAAACTCGACCCTATCAAGCAAGGGCTCCCCTCATGAAAAATCTCAATCAGGCCATAGTGGTGGTCGAGGAAACAACATTGATGAGTCATAGTTGAAACAGGGTGGTGGAGGTGGAACTGATTTCCGTAACAGATCAGATGTGAAAGATGATAGATCGAACTTATCACAGGTAGCAGATAGATGTGAATCATTAATAATAAAAACTAAATTGACTGTACCTTGCACCATGACTAGCCTGATCTTCTATGATCCTGCCTCATGTAGGAAGATCTGCAATGGGTTGTAGATGTCAGGCGATCTCAAAGATAGTGAGGCTCTCATAACTGTCAAAGGTAGTACTAACGTCATAGTAGCTCAGCTAAAGAATCCACAAGGGTCTCAATAGGGAGCTCTTCGACTGTTGTGAGCCGTGAGAAAATCTCTTCTTACTGTGATACTAACTCAACAACTTCTAGCCCTGACTCATCATCAACTTCTGGCTTTGGTTCTGGATCTGACTCCTCAACATTAGGCTCATTGTAGTCTGTCTCAGATGCATAAAGAAAGTGAGGAGCATACTAAGTATGAAGAAGACCTTGTAACACTAACTAACATCGACAGTCGATATGGCTATCTTTCAACCACCAATAAGCCTCTTTAACCAGTCTCATTTGCGTATACCAATACTTCTGTTCAGGTATCAATGAAAAATAAGTGAAGAAATCTTCAAGATGATTTTCTCACTCCTCATATCCATAACGATCATTAGAACTCCAAAAATGTGGGATAACCGCAAACATATCCTGTTCCACTTTCTTCTCATCAGCATCAGTATTTATATAACTTCCACAAAAGTAAAATCCTATAAAGTTAAAATCAAAATTTCAGTGCAAGAAACTCAGAAATTACAGCAAAAAATCATTGTTGTTCCGGGGAAAAAACAGTAAGGCTCTAGACAAAGGCTTATGGAGGTCAGATCTGTTATCCAACTATTGTGGATTCTTTCCAGTAACTTCAGAACTCAGTCACGAACCCAATGCTTCAGACAAAACTCGAATCGGACTCTGAACGGGCCTGAAGCGGCTACTGGATTGTTGTGCGCTGAACTGCTAGCTGAATCTGGTAAACGACCGAAGCTCGAACCTGAATGTGAAGACTGTATGCGTGTAGTACTAATCATCAAGAATCTGCTGTCTCGAAAATAGTTCAATTTGAACTTGAAATGAGCTCAGAATTGCCTTCGAAAGATCTAATCAGCAACTGAACTGAGTTGGCTCAGTCGAGTCAACTAGGTCGAGTTGACTCAATTGCCCAACTCGGGCCTGGTGGGGTCTGGGTTCAAGTTGGACCAGACTCGGTCTGAATGAAGCCTGGTCTGCTCAAGCCTCAAGTTAGGGCGGATAGAGGGTCAGGTTTAGGTCGTGTTCGAGTGCATTAGGGTGGATCCAACCCGATTCACTTAAACCCTCTTACAAACCCAACCCGATTACAATCTAACCTGATTACCTCACTTCTTCTCCTTCTCACTCGCATCTAGGGATGAAGATGATGACGAAGTCAATGGACCTGGCTGGCGGTGATGGTAGGTGAAGATCTCCGGCGAGGCAGGGGCAAAGTTGAAGACGCTCTGATCTGGCAGACTTTGGGGCACCATCGACGAAGGTGAGAGGGAGAAGAAGATCAGGGAAGCTTGGATTGATGTTGATGATGATGGTGATGAATCAGAGAAGTTGTAGGCGGAGATGGTGAAGATGATGTTGTTGCTAGTAATGGTAAGGATGATGATGAAGGTGCAGGTTGCGGTGTTTGATGATGGTGATGTTGTTGTTAATGATGATGGAGATGGTGGTTATGGAAGCGGATGGTGGTGGTGATCGGTGGTGTTGGTGGCGGAGGTGGTTGGATGATGTTGGAGGTGGTGGCGATGGAGGTGATGTGGCTGGTGGTGGCGGAGTGAGAAGGTGGCAGCGAAAACCCTAGGGGTTGGTGATGGGTTGTCGGGGAGAGAAGAGCTGGAGGAAGATGTGAACAGGATCTTTTTTGTGAGAAGAAGATGAACAGTGAAAGGGTTGTAACTTTGGGTGATTTTCGAAGAGGATTTTGGGGAATTATGCTACAGTTTTTTGTTGAATGGATCTAGGATTTCAAATAAGAACTAGGGTTTCTGGGGACAGCAAATTTGAAGGTGACTAAAATTAGAAGCTCTGATACCAAACTAATATAAAATAGGCTAGGATCGCAATCACCTTCAAAGTGAGAACGGAAAGCTAGGGTTTTGACAAGAAGAAATAAATAAGAAATTAGGGTTTAAGATAATAACCGGATAGATTTGGGCTTCACACCCCTTGCGCGGGCTTCACACCCCTTACACTACGAGCTTCACACCCCTTTACTTTAGAGCACACTCAAGAGAATTTAACTGAAAAAGTTTTAATTTATTTATTATTTAATAATAAAAAGAAGTTTGATGCTTATTTATAGACTTTTATAAAAGAGCATTTTTAGGGGATAACCGGTGTGGAACTAAATACCCACATAAAAAAAAAAAGAACTACTCAAAATAAACTAAGGCATAAGAAAACACTAGCAAATGATAAGCTAAGGCATAAGAAAATACTAGCAACTGGCGTGATGTCCTCATCAGTTACTCTAATATTATACTAAAGTCCTTGCAGTTAAATCAAAACTCTGAAGTCGTGGCAAGGGTTGAGGATAATATTTTGTATTCTAACACCTTTGGGTTTAGGCATTTTATCCAAAGACACTCTTGCAATCTTTCTTCTTCTTCCTTTCTTCTATTTTTCATTTTTTCTACCTCAAGCCCCCCTAATCAAGAAAATAGAAAAAGAAAGGGGAAACACTAATTACTATTCATGGGCACTATTCACACAGCTACCATTCACCCCTTTTTTTCTTTTTTCTCCTTTATTTCCTTTCTTTCTAATTTATCTTCTTATATCTACCCTCATTAAATTTTAATCTGATTACAATATTATTTTCCCAATTCTATTACAACTTTATTTTCCTAACTTATTAAAACTTAGTTTTCCCAATATGATTAATTTTAAGACCAATTTTCTCAATCCGCATCCAGGTTTGTTGTCATCCCAGAAGACTAAAATTTTTTAGTCACATATCAATATTGGTGTATCAAAATCTAATTTTGGTGTTTTAAGAATTGGTTCCTATGTTTTTTGAGCATTTTAGATGCATTGATGTGTCGTGTTTGGTCTGATTCTACCTGGATTTAGCAGTTTTTTACTGAGTTTGAGCATCTATAAAAGCTCTTTTTTCTGAGTCTGAAAGATTTCTAGAATATATTTGAATTATATAATCAATAATCCAAACTAGTTCACTAATTTTACCTTTTTGTTCTTGACAATACCTAATGAAACAAAAAAGAAAGGAATGGTACAAAACCAGTATTTGTTATTCTAACAACTTGTCATGAAAAACATGCAAATATGAAGAATAGAAACATGATCAGCAATTCAGCATCATCTCAAGGGTGTGACACCTAAGTAATAATATCAGTCAATTTGGTGGGGAAAACATGCAACAATAGAAATACAAGCATGATCAGCATCATACTATTGAAGATAGGACACCATTAATCATGTCAGTTAACTAGTCAAGAAGACCTGTTTCTTTGTAACTTCAAGTGCTTCTTTCTTTTAGAAGGAAAAAATATTGTTTAAGAAAGAAAAAGGCATGTATGATGGCACAGTGCTTGAAGTGAAAAATAGCAGATCAACACTCCTGATGGGCAAGAATAAAAACATGTGAGGATGATAAAAGAACCACATATACCTTTTACCGCTAATTAACATTCAAAGAGTTTAATCCACCAAAATATAAAAAAAGGAAAGAAAGGAACCACTGACATGATCAGCCACATCATGCAAAACCTCGAAGGCCTGGGGCCAAAGAGTTTTCAAGCAATACCCAATTAAAATGGTTGACAAGTCATGCCCACATGGTTATTTAGACTGGATCTAAATTTGTAGAATGCTTTACCAAATATTTTTGAAGATCTTTATCAGGGTTTTCATGTTAAGTATATTGTAACAGGTGTTGGCTAAAACTGGGAAGTTTTATGCGTTATTATGAAAACAGCTCATTAGTTTCAAAAAGATCTAATGTGTTAAATCAAAAGAATCGCCCTCCCTGCAAACCCACCCACCCACACAAACATGCACAAAAAGGGCAAAAAGAAAAACCAAGACAATTAGTCCCCTAAGCTCCATTAACTAATGGTAAAATGTCTTCTTTGCCCATCTACATACAGTAAAATGTCCATTTTACCCCTAAACTCCCTCTCGCTGTTATATCAAAAAGGCAAAATTTCTTCTTGAGTTGCAGCTGCTTCAGTCTGAAGAGGTTGAGAGTTCTAAAGGCAGAGTTCTAAAATCTGCAATGAAAAAATGGTTCATGCTCAAAATCTACATAAGGGGAAAAACGTAGCTTATATGTTAACAAGAGCAAGATTCGTACCTGTACAAAAAGTTTTCATTCCTTAAGTCACAACTTCTTAACCACCAAAGCCATAATTGTGATATTTTTTTGTAAAAGAATTTTTTATAAAGATAAGCTGAAAGTTGATTAAATGTTGCACCCAATATTCAGATTGGGTGTATCTAAGGGATTTGGAAGCAGGGTTCGAATTATCGACCGAGTCGGAGATGACTCGGCCGACTCATGTCTGACTCCACGGGCACTGCGACGAGACCGAGACGTGAGACGCTCAGTACTCTGATTTTTAACCGACTAGGGGCCTATTCGGCCTCGACTAGGCCAAATCAGCCGAGTCCCAATACGACACGGGTTGACTCGGCCGAGTCGACCCCGAGTCGGGCTTAACGTGCTACGAGCGGCGGCTAAAATGGGCAAAAAACTTATCTGATCTAATCGTCGCCTGCGAGATCCGGTCCTCGCCTGCGAGATCTGATTGTCATCGCCCGTCGTCGACTGTCATCCATCGTCATCCGCGAGATTCAATCGTCGTCGCCCGCGAGATCCGATCATCTGTCGTTGTCGACATCGTCGCCCGTCGTCGCCCACCTTCAGAAAGAAAGGTGAGAGAAAGGGTGAGAAGAAAGAGGGAGAGAATGGGTGAGAGAGTGAGTGAGACATAGAATGAGTGAGACAGAGAGAGTGAGATTTTTGAAGAGCATACCTTTGGCTGATTCTAAAAGTCTCTCTCTTTAGGCTTTCGAGCCTTATCTATGGAGTTGTCATGTGCGAGTCTTATACATGATAGAAAAGGCGATATATAACAAATGAATGGTGGGGATCCTCCTCTCTTATTAGGCTTGGCTGGATAAATTTTTTATTTTTTTCTGGAGTGAAACAGAGAGAGGGAGAAAGAGAGAGACTTACAGACACTGAGTCTCACCCACTCTCTGTATGATGAGTGTGGTAGGTGATATGTTTTAAACATGTTATACATAAATATTGATGTCTATATTTTTTTTTAAGATTTGTCGTGATTTTTTCAGAATTTTTGAACTTTCTATGTAGTGTTTTGCGCGTATCACCCGAGACCGATCCGAGACGCCACAACCAATGCATCTCAGTGCCCGCCGAGTCGGCGGTCGAGACCGCGGCTTTGAACCATGTTTGAAAGGGAAAAGGGCAGATTCAAATGGGAAAGCCGTGTTTTTTATACAATATAGATAAGAAGAGAAGATTGAAGCTCTTTATACATGCACGAGATACATCCAGTTTACAGAATTCATTGAGGATTTAAATTCTCAAGTATTTTCATTTAGTTTCATCATGCAGTAAAATTAAGGCATGCAGTTGTTTTAACAATGGTGGCAGTTTTCCTGATACCATCATAATCTCTTTACATGCCAGCATGTGGGATCCAAATTAGCTTCAATGAGTTTCTCAGGCAACAAATTAATGCATCCAATTGTATAAATTTCAGAAAACTGGTACACAAGTTACCTCCATGATTCTCTCAGAAAAAAAGAAGTTACCTCCAAGAATTCAAACAGCTCCACCACACCATCTCTAAAAGCAATTGTAGCACCATCCACAGATTTCTTGATTGCATCTAAGGTAAGGCCTCCCTCAATGAGAAGACTATGGGTCTTCTCCCACCTGAAATTGTGTAAAAACAGCATCTTATAGGTCATTTGGAGTAGAAAATTTAGGTTTTTTGGGATAATAAATTCAGGCACATGCATGTTTGTTGGAAGTGAAATAAGCCTTAACTATCAATCAGAAGGCTTCTTAAGATCCAGTGACATTCCGAGGACCATATCAAACATGAATATGTATTGCTCAAAAAGAAATGACCAACTATTGGATATGTTAAGTTTAGACTTCCTAAGTAATGTAAAGTGACTCCTTACGCTTACCAACTAGTTGACCTTTAAGCCACAAACACTACATTATAGTAGCTTGTTGATTGGTTTGTAGGACACAAGGTAGACAAACAGAAATTGTATATGTTTCAACATAGGGAAGACTGGATGTGTTATAGAGAGAAAAAGAAAAGGCATTTTCATACTGAATAATTTTACTCAGATGACTATGCTGATCCTTCTAACACACTTCTTGCATCTCTTATGGTTAAGTTGACTTGAGCTTTATTTCAAACAGAAGCGCATGCTCTAGAGTGGATACGTGATTTTGTTGTGTCGCTATTAGCATGTACAGTTACCAAAGAAGCACCGAATGAAGACACCACAAAACAAAATGCATGTAGAAAGCCCAGATACACCCTTATAAGAAGTAAAATAAAATGCTAAGACAAATCAATGGAAACAATGCAAGATAGGAAGAAACAAACTTGCTCCCCTTATTAAGCTAAAGAGAAATTCATTGTGGATGAAGGAAAGAACTTGAAATTTTGAGCTAGAAGGTCTTTTACTTTATTAAGAACGCTTTATAGAAAATTAAAATTGGGAGGTTACAAGACTGATGAATTTTGGAATGTCTAGGACATTGCTTTTAGTATCTAATTAAGTCGATCAATAAATTATCGAAACTACAAAATGTGTGATGGAGGATTAGGTACCAATATTTAAGAATAAAGGATCTGTATAAAGTTGTCAAGACTGTCGAGGAATCAAACTTATGAGCCAAAAAATAAAACTTTGAAGAGCATAATATCGAGCAAAGACTACGAAAAAGAAATGGCTGTCTGAATAACAATTTAGTGAGGTCGATTATGAAACCTATATCTCTCAAGGTTTGAGATCTCAGCCAATCCTGATACATACTGGCTATATGAACTGGAAATATAAGTACCCAAACCAAAACAACCCATAGAATCTCAGGCCTGGTCAATTTGAGTGCAAATTTCACCAATATTTTACTCATTTCGGGTCGTACCAGCCTGATGCAGACTGATACAACCCTATACTAACCTCAAAAAATTCAGTACAACCCAAGAAGAAATTGTGAAAATAAACTACCTCTTTGAGGAAGCAACTTCAATCCTTTTGCAAAATCTGTGATAGCATCTACCATTCTGACAAAGGCACTTCTTTGACCAGAGATGAGACCAAATCTGATGGCACCTCTTCACCATATCAGAAAGTTTAAAACTTTTTTCTCATTGTTTTCCAGCTGATTTTGATTTCAGTTTACTTTTTCTCTTTGTTGTGGTTTGATTCTCTTTTTTTTTATCCTCTACTGATGATTTTGATTTCTTTTTAAATCGATAATTCCATGTATCCCACTTCTTGCCCTCCGCTATCAACCACCTACCAATTGCTCTGTTTTTTTGTCGAGTTCAGTAACTCTCGTCTTTCAATTTTATAATCTGTTGGACTCGGACTTTAGCTATGATACTTATGTGTTAAGTATAGGCCTTTGAATAGCTTTGTTGAGTCATTTTCAATAAGTGATTTGATAATTTTCAACATGTGTCATCGAAGACTCACCCCCCCCCCCCAACATTAGTTTTTAGACAAGTGTCTCATTCCTTTTAATTGAAAGTCCCTCCTTTCAGACATTAATTTATTTAGTTAACTTCATATTTGATGGTTTAACTAAAAATTAGCATGCCATCCACTTAGTCAAAATTGATAAAAAGAAAAACTACATCAATTATTCGAAAAAATAAATGTCAATTTTGTTATCTCCCTTTACCTTTTTTGATAATTTCATTGATTTTAATTTTTTTTCTAAGCTATCAATACAAAAAAAAAATCCAATATTTTTGATCCAGACCTAATATCGATACCACGAAAAGCAACCCCAAACTAGCACTGATGTCGGGTTTCAAACTTTGCTACTATTTACTAAGATGGTTGATGGAAGGATGGAGGGAGAAGAAAAGAGGTATGTATATATGATTTTTATTGATTTAGAAAAAGCTCATTATAGAATCCCCAAGAAGATGATATGGTGGGATTTAGAAAATAATTGAGCATCCAAAGGTATATTGATGTGATCAAAGATATGATGGAAGAGTAAACTACATGAGAACAATTATAAGAAAGATACGGCTATCCCCTTTCACTACAGGCTTACACCAAGAATGAGTATACAAGTCCTTGGCTCTTGCATTGTTATAGATGAACTTAGCAAGCATATTCAGGATGAAGTTCCATGATGTGTCTTGTTTGGTGATGATATAGTATTAATCAATGAGACTAGGGAAGGAATAATAAAAAGCCACAGGAAGCTTTAGAATCTAAACAATTTAGAATTAGTAGAATGAAAACAGAACATGTGGATTGTTTAGCAAAACTATGAGGAATGAGCGTACAATATAGATTGATCATTGATGATAAAGAAATATCTTAAAGTGGTCATTTTCGCTGTTTGGGTCAATTATCATCAAGATGGTGAGATCAGGAAAATGTGATTCATAGAATCAAAACAAGATAGTTAAAGTGGATAAGTCATTCTAGGATTCTGTGATCATAGAACAGTCATGAAATTGAAGGGAAAACTCTACAACATGGTTAGCATAAGAAACATGTCAAGAAAAATGAATATTGCAGAAATGAGGGTGTTGAGATGGATGAGCAACAATAAACTAAGAGATGGGATAAGAAATAAGCTCATCATAAAAGTTGGAGGTTTCTCCAATTGGGGATAAAATGAGGAAGAATTCGCTGATAGTTTGGATCTGCAATGGAGGCCAATAAATGTGCCAATTAAGAAAAATGATTGGATTGTAGTTAATTGAGCAATAAAAACTAGAAATAGGCCTACATAGACTTGATGGAGGCAAGTAATAAGGATATGATACTGGTTAACTTAATTGATGGAGACAATTATAAAGGACAAGATAGTGGCTAATTTAATTAAGAAGCCCATCAACTGATTGAAAATAGGATTTATGTAGCGGACCCTAAAATTTTGAGATAAAGACTTCTCTATTGTTATATAAATTGTCATATTAAGGGATATCTCATAAAATATGTCTCAAATCACAAGGCTTTTTCATGTGCATTTCATGTGTATACCATTATATAACTAAGATTAAAGTTTTTTTTTTTTGAACAATAGGTTGTAGTCGGGCTTGAACCTCGGACTTCCAACAACTTACTCTCATCCTTTTAACAATGAGTTAGGCCTCACTGGCAACTAAAATAAGATCTTAGGAATTAGATCTTAAGGTTGATAACCTAGGTTAGCTGAGATCAGAGCTAAAAAAGAATGTTATCTTAATATAAGCAAATTCCCTTTCATTATATATCTCCTACAATTAGTTTCTTTTCTTTTTTGTTTTCCTTCGCCTTTAACACTTTGGCATAGCTAGCGATAATTTATTTTTACAATTTAGGCATAGGTCATTAATTATTTACTCTTTTTGGCACACAACTTCGAAACAATTTTCTAAATGACCTCAGAATTTATACCTCTATTGGTAAGAATTAATATCCTACAAATCAAAAAAACTTTTCTCAGGAGGGTGTTTTAGGAAACCTACAGATTAGTGTTCTGAATCTAAAAAAATTAGAGATAATGTGGTTAATCCCCTGTATATTTTGCCCGTGTGTCCTGCCTCCTCTGTCTTTTTCCTGTGACAAAAACTCCCTTGGCCAAGTTCAATGCATGATTAGCCCTTGTCCTTACAAAAAATAATACGAGGTATAAAGTATTTTTGTAATCCCAGTGAGAACATGCTCACATAAGCTAGTACTTATGAGGCGCATTAAATGCTCTTCACATGCTGGAAAAAGTGCAAACTGGAAAATTGTCCATATGAACCATCAGGTTATCCACCTTAGCTGTCTCGTAGGATTTTCTTTAAATAAAGTCTTAGAAAATGTGAGATTTTGTGAAATTAGACTGTAATAGTATTTAATGCTAGCATTCATCCATCAGGTTATCCACCTTTAATATATTTATTATGGAAAAGTGTTTATTTTTTTCTTGTAAACACGCAATAATTTGTTTACCTTTTCTTGTATAATATTTAATTAGCAAAATTAAAATAGGAGAATTTTTATGTAATATTGGATGAAATATATTGAGAAATGCTTTTTTTTAAGATGGAGCAAGTACAGTGCCGAACTCTTTTTTTCTTGTGAACACATCTATAACAGGCTACTTTTTTCCTTAATAGTTTTAATTTTTTGAATTCTATTATTGCAGCAATATTTCCAATAAGTGTTCACACAATTTGAAAATAACATATAGATTGAACTATGAGGTAAAGTTTTATGAAAGGTAGACATATTGAACTAAAAAAATAGCGAACTTGTATAACAAAGACTTATATTGATGTGTAAGGTAGACAATTCATCATAAAAGGTAGATACACTAAATTAAGAGGTAAATAGTTTTATGTAACTCAAAGGTATGCATTTTATATGAAAGGTACACATATTGATCTAAAAGATGGACATTGATATAAAAATCAGACATGTTTAACTAAAAGGTACACAATTTTATACGGAAGATAGACATATTGAACTAAAAGATGGGCAATTTTATATGAAAGGTAGACATGTTGAACTAAAGATGAACAATTTTGATATGAAAGATAGACATACTGAACTAAAAGTTGGACAATTTTATACGAAAAGTAGATATTGAACAAAAAAGGACAATTTTGATATGAAAGATAAACATGAACTAAAAGGTGAAGAGTTTTACATGAAAGGTAGACATAACAAACTAAACGATGGACAATTTAAATAAATAGACATACTAAACTAAAAAGTTGACAATTTTATATGAAGGTAGACATAATGAACTAAAAAATGTACAGTTTTAAATAAAAAATAGGCATATTGAACTAAGAAAGTAGACAATTTCTGAAAAAAGACAGATATAGTGATCTCAAAGGATATACTAAACTAAATGATAGATAGCTACATATGAAAGGCAGACATATTGAATTAAAAACTAGACAGTTTCATAAGAACGACAAATGGAATAATCTAAAAAGTAGATACGCTAAACTAAAAGGCAATTAGTTTCATGTGAAAGGTAGATATATAGGTAGACAATTTAAAATAAATACACATATTTTACATATAAATATAGTTATTTAGAAATAAATAAAGATAACTCAAATTAAAGGCAGATAATTTATACGTAAATGTAGACATTTTAAATGTAGATATTTTAAAAAATAGAAACATATGGTTTATATGTAAATATAGATATTTTAAAGATAAGGTCGGACAATTTAAAATAAACTAAATATTTCATATGTAAAATATAGATATTTTAAAGATAAAATTGGACAAAAATGTAGATATTTTAAAGATAAAATTGGGCAATTTAAAACAAAGGTAGATACTTTACAAAATTGAAATAGAAAATTTTAGAAATAAAATTGAATAATGTAAAATTAAGATTAAAAAAACTATTATTTACAACAAAAGGTAGACAGTTTATACAAAAAGAACAATTTGTACAAGAAAGTAGACAATTTACACAAAAGTGAGACTTTTCATATTTCTCTCTTTCTTTAAAAAGAATCCATTTCATGAACACTTAAAATGTTGCAAAATGTGATTTTTTATAAAAAAAAACTTCACTCTTTCATCAAATTCATGTTGAATGAAAAATTGAGAATTTTTTTCTTGGTAAACAGAGATCTTTTATAAGCTCAATGGAGAATTTGTGATCTACTGCTAAGAACCCATTGATGTTCGATATGATCTACAATGAAACAAAGGGAAGGGTGCTGGAGAAAATAGAGAGAGAAAGTAAGGGGGAAAGTGAGTTTATTCTGAATCATTAGGCTTTTTTTTTAGTTGTGAGATGGAGAAAAAAGAGAGAAAACAATCTTCTAGGATTTAGCTTCTCAGATGTGAGATATGAAGAATGTAGAAGAAAAGATGGCATTTAACTTTTGAGTTCTTTGAGTTGAGAGAGAGAGAGAGAGAGAGAGAGAGAGAGAGAGAGAGAGAGAGAGAGAGAAAGTGTGTGTTTTTTGGGTTTACCTTTTAAGATATGACAATGAAGAATGTAAAAGAAGAAAAAGATGAGTTTTTTCTTTTTAATTTTTGAGTTCCTTGAGTTGAGAGATAGAGAAAGGAGAGGATGGGGTGAGAAGGCACAGTAGGAAATGTGTCCCATCCAAATACACTAGCTCAGTCAAATACATAAAACATGGAATACACAAAAGATGTGTATGAGGGCTTTTTTTGCACGGAAAAAGACAGAGAAGGTAGGACACATGGACAAAATATTGAGGGGGTTAAATACATTTTTCCAAAGACTTACAAAGATAAACTTACAGAAGATTGACAAGGCAAATAACTTGTAACAAGGATAACATATAAAGTTCAAGACATGTCACAACCAACGGAATGAGAAGAACTTCTCCCCTGTATTGGGAGAATGTGGAAGGAACCCATCTTACACTCAGGGAAAAAAAGAAAAAAAATGGAAAAGATTTTATTCACTAGGCCAAAAGTGTAATTCCTATGAGATCTTCTTTTTCTCTAATCAAATTCTATATTGATCCATATCATTTTAATAAAATCAACTAAACCCAACAAACCCCATCGTTTCAATATTTGGCCGCCAAACCAAAAAAGAAAATCCCCATCAATTCCCATTCCAAGCTTCTACGGGTCTTATATTGATATAAAAAGTAACGGTGGAAAGAAAGCCAAAATCAGAGAGAACAAACAAAAATCAGAAAAGAAAAGAAGACAGCGGGTTTTCCTTCTTTCCCTTGAATCTTGTTACTTCAGCCAGCTTCTAACCCTCTAAAACTCTTCCAATCACCTTTTAAGTTCCCTCTGCAATGATAACAATAGAGCATAGCCTTTAGATTTTATATCTTTGATGGTCTACTGTTCTGCTTGTCTGATTTTCTTTACCGATTGTTTATGAGACTGTTACTTGAATAAGAATTATAAATTTTATCGTATCTTGTTGTTTTCTCTTTGATTCCTTGATTTTCTAAGTAACTTTGACTGCTCAAGACTTTCATTATATTGACTGTTTGAAATTTATCTAAGCAGAACCTGAACAACTTCTATTGAAGATAAATCCTAATGAAAGTCATATTAGAGGACATTCTAGAGATCGACTTTGAATCAGTTTAAATTTGATGCAGCTTCCTGCCAGACCCTCTCGATGAAAGGCTTGCATGATGACAAATACAACTTGCTATCTGAGATTTCAAGGACATCTATCCTGTCATAGCACTTCTGATGCCTGCAACTGTTATATCAATTTTGAAGTTTATGACTATCTTACGTAGTTTTTGT